>QDHC01007227.1:418139-561751 GCA_013186455.1 Papilio dardanus tibullus
AGAGCAATTAAATTCAAATAAGTTAACATAACTTTTAAACTAAAAGAGTTAGATTTTTTTTATTAATTTTCCCAATGCAGATACCGATCTGGTGATGCACTGGCACTGGCTTATCGTTGAATTTTGGGACACCCTGTATATGTTTTAACTAGCCGTTGTTCCCGACTTCGTCCGCATGGAATTAAATAATACAGCCTATGTTACTCGGGGATAATGTAGCTTTCTAATGGTGAAAGAATTTTCGAAATCGGCCCAGTAGTTCTTGAGTTATTTCAATACATACAAAAATACAAAGTTACTCTCTTTATAATATTAGTATAGATTCCGCAAGGACGAAGTTGCGGGCGACAGTTAGTATATTACGAGTAAAATGTACAATTCCAGGTGATAGAAGTGAATGGAAGAGTACACGTAGTCACTGCATAGGTAAAATGCCAGGATGATAATGTAATGCTTCGTTGCAGAAGCAGTGAATCGGGCGGAGTATCACTAGGGGCGCATCTGGTGTGCGCAAGAGTTGCCGGACTGACTGACAAGCAGCGCGCCATGTGCAGATCTTCACCAGCCGCTATTGCCGCTGTAGGAGACGGGTTAAGGTAAGAAGCGACCAGAGACATCGTTGAATAAGACACTACGTAAACAAGACTAGGGAAGGCTGTAATTTAAGTTTCTTACGCAATACAATCTGAAGGTGAGCGCACACCGCAAAAGACTAAGGAGCTGAACTGGGACTGGTAACTGGGCGGCCTCATTTTCCACTATCGCATACGAAACTGCATACTTGTGTCCCCACCAACAAAGAAGAATGAGATGTGTCAAAAAGAGCCGAAATGTTCTAGTGAGCCGAGCTGTGTCAAATGAGACAGCTGCGTAATGCCGTTTGGTCGCTTAGCTTTCTGTTGGTGGGGACGCAAGCATATTTGAGACCAGTCAGCTCACCATCTCAATCCTCTGTTGCGATAGGCGCTCGGCTTTATAGAGATTGGCATATATGACATCGCAGTTTCGAATATTTACAACGCTTTGTTTACGAAAGGCGATACTGTTGCCTGAAATTTTCACGTACCAACATAATCATAGCGGTGACTAGACTTTATCCAAGCGCGCTGGCCCAATGCAGAATAGTTGACATGAACCTTTAAGTTTCTGCAGATATATCCAGGTCTCATTACGATGTTTGCTTTCATATGAAGTGACAATTCTGATAGTAGCTTTATAATATTAGTGTAACTTAACTCTATTTTGTAAAGAATCCCGGTGATAAGAATTCTTGTATGGCTTGAGCTATTGGTGACTATTTGGTTTGTATGATAGGAGACATTGTCTATACTAATATTATAAAGAGAGAAACTTTGTATTTTTGTATTTTTGTTTGTATTGAAATAACTCAAAAACTAGTGGACCGATTTCAAAAATTCTTTCACCATTATAAAGCTATATTATCCCCGAGTAACATAGGCTATATTATTTAATTTCACGCGGACGAAGTCGCGCAAAACAGCTAGTATCTAATATTATTACAGAATGGCGTATGCGGAGTGCCGGGAGCAACTAAGCGGGTACAGATGGAACTGTACTGGAGTCGGTGATGGAAATGACTTCGGACACGTCATGCCTTTAGGTAGGTACATTTACTCAATCATTTACGCACCGCTAGTTTTGGAGTTGCGGAAAATGCAGCCCATGGATCGAACAACTAAACTTTCGTGATTTTTACTAAGAAACGGGATTCTGATAAATATATCTGTAGACATATATTTAATTTGCGTTTTATCCTTACATAGTATAAAACAATAACGCTTTTTTTATGTTTGTCCCTATATATGCTTGAAGCTTTAAAACTACGCAACGGATTTTGATGCGTTTTTTTTTAATAGATAGAGTGATTCATAAGGAAGGTTTTCATGGTTTTTAATATATCGTGAATTAACACATTTTTAGCGCTTACATTGCAAACGCTGCAGTATTTAGTATCAGCATTATACCTATTTGAACCCGTGCGTCGCCGGGGCGGGTCGCTAGTTTATAAATAAAATAAATAAATATAAAAAAGCCTTTATTGCTTGACAACATATTTACATATACTAAAACTAAATCTTTTTATTTACTAGCAACTTGCGTTGATGATCGGCAACTGATTGTTGTACTTGTGAAGTTTGTCTGTCGACGAAGGCCTCCTCCAAAGATTTCCATGTCTTTTACTAAACGGTTTTATTTATATGACGATGATGAATCCATTATAATATTTACCTTTATAAACATTTAATTATTTATGTTAATTATAATTGAATAGTATACGAAGATGCCATTGGTTCATGATCAATACAATATTATTTTCAATTCGTGACAGTGAACGCCCACTGATTCGTGATCCCCTGGTAATATATTGCCGTTCTTACTGTCGACACGTTATACAGGATGTTCTAAATTAACAAAATTAACAGTAGTAGTCATTAGCAGGAATGTCCCACTCGACCGGTGCACGACCACACAACAGGCGTGAATTAGGGTTAGTAGTTCGACCCATGATGGGCTTTATTTTCCGCATCTCCAAGACTAGCGCGAAACAACATTGATTCGAACTCGGGACCTGCAGTTTACAAGTCAAGTGGAAGCATCACGTTTATACCTCCCTTCTCAAAAAACTTAAACATAATTAGTTCTATTAATAAAATTACGATTTAAAATGATAGTATGCCTTATGAACCTGTACTTAATATTGCAGCTGACACCGAGTTCAAAATAACAATTGTAATTGTACATTATAGACATAATAGTTACAAGAAAGAAACTTTTCTGACTTTTAATGTTATTTACGACATTGAAATTATTTTGTTACTTTTTAGTGCATTTTGTTGGAGGATTTTTTTTTGGAAGTCCCTCTCTGTTTTATGTTAAAAGTTATTAAAACGGAACATCCTGTATAATACAGTGTTATTTTCTGTCCCCTTCTGTCATAGGTTAAACATATTAATCACAATTAATCATTTAGTCATCGATACACAACGATATCTTTGATTTGCAATAAACTGGAACCTTTACAAACATGTATTGCGTGGTGGTATACGTTAACAATAATTTATTAACTCATAGACAATGTAATTGTGGTCTGTAAGCTATATATTATTTTTATAAAACGTTGAAGAGCGTCGGTGGCTCAGGGGTTTAGCTCTTGACTTGCACTCTGCAATCCCGAGTTCGAATCCCGGCAGGTACCAATGTGTTTTTTTAATTTCATATGTGCATATTTACCCGACGCTCTTACGGTGAAGGAAAACGTAGTGTTGCCTGCACATATCGGCGAAGAAATTCAAAGATATGTGTGAAGTCGACCCGCACTGGGCCAGCGTGGTCGACTAAGGCCTAGTCACCTTAGGGAGTAGGCTCCGCGCACCTCGGTGGGGTCGTATAGTGAGCTAATGATGATGATATATGTCATGTCTCATCTGCTTCTTTTAATCTATACAACAAACAAATTAACCGTATTAAGTCATAACCTATAGAGTTATAAATAAACATATTCCCATACCGTATTTACTTAAACATTTCAATGGATTTCAATAGCTACTTCGTGTAAGCTTAAATCAGTTCAAGGTACTTTAGGGTTGGCAGAAATAATTTAAAACAAGTTAGCTTATTTGTCTCGTTTAAAAGCATTTTGTTTTTACGACCTTTTCCATGGATTTAAATAGTGTTAAAATCGAATTCAAATTGTGGAAAGCTTTGTACAAATAGGTTTAGATTTAAATAGTGGTAAATTATATTTTGTTTTATACCATAAACACTTTTTGAAAAATAATTTCAGATTGAACAATGTGAACACATTTGAAAATAAATTATAATTTTTAAGTTAACGGGGACTTTAAAACAATTTTAAAAACAAAAAAATACTTAAACTTTGTATGATCAAAATAGTCGACATGAAAAAATAAACATTTAATAGAGAAATTAAAATAAAAAATTGTACTTTATTTATTTAAAACGGCTAAAAACTCACGTGTAATTTTCGGTGAACGGTACCGACTAGTTTCGAACTCTTCGGGAGTCCATCATCAGGGCGAGTGCTCATATTTCGGTGGTCGCGGTCGCGGCGCGTCTCGCAGTAGTCGGTACCGTTCACCGAAAATTACACGTGAGTTTTTAGCCGTTTTAAATAAATAAAGTATAATAATGTCTCACGAAACTTATGACAATTTAAATTAAAAAATCGTATTTGACAACCCTAAGTGGTCAACAATATGTCGTCGTAAAACGAAATGAAAACAAAATGTCAGCCGTTCGGAAATCACTTCAACCTGTCTGTCAATTAACGCGTCTGTGAATTATAAAACTTCCAATAAATATAACTTACTTTACTTGTATTTCTAACTTAATAAATGTTAAGTTAGGAATCTAAACTATGTTAAAAGTATCGTATTCCATTAAATACCAAGTTTTCGTTCATCGAAAATAACGGCAAACGTCGGGGTTGAACGAGTTATTTATTCAACGTTAATCGCAAGCACATTAAAATACAACAATAAAACAATAGTGCGTACGTACATCGCACAGCGCCATCTAGTTAGAAAAATGTGAAACCAAATTAAATTTAATTTAATTTATTTCTTGAATCTTGCCCTTCTGAACTTTAACAACTAGGCATATTAAAAACTACAATGAAATAACTTAGTTAACAAAGAGATATTATACATAGAGGGATCACTCCATACTAATTTGACGTTAAAAAGCGTGCCAAGAAAGAAATTATTAAAAAAAAAGACTTGCCAGTATCATGAAAAAATTTCCCAAGTTTGGGAAATTGTCTGATTTTTTTTAATTTTTAAAATAAACAGTAAAATAAACTAAAACATTCATTAAAACGTTAATTATCGTTTTTAATTATTATTATTTTATTTCAAACAATTTAAATCAAAACAATTTTTAACAAAGACTATTTTTGTTTTACGGTTGTTATACATTTTTAATTAGCGTTTTAAAAATTTCTCTATTAATTACAATATTAAACTTTAGTAAATACTATGAAATAAAATTTAAATTTGAGGAAAGAGGTTACATTCGGTCGACTTTTTATGTTGGCAAATGTAATTTAGAGGTTAACACTCCCTACGTTTGACCTCCGGAGGTCAAAGAAAATGCCTCACTTTTAGGCTTCGAGTATTCCATCTACAGTATAATATATCTTTGTTAGTTAAGTTATAGGTGTTCGTTGATGTCTTTTGTATGTCAAGGCTAAAACTAAGTATTCTCTTTGAAAAAATAATTCTATTCTGCTTATTTATAAACTAAAACAGGGGAATTACCCAACCTATCTTTCGATTGACGATATCGCTGATGGAATCGACAAAAATGTATGAAACAATGACATTTGATAAGTCATGTGCTCGTCAAGTGTGAGATATCGAACGTCATTGTCCATACATTTTATAGTCGCTATTGAATCTTTGGGTACTATGGGTTACCCCTCGGTTCGCGACTTCGACAGCGCTAGTATTAAAAACACAATGTACGAGTAGATACAATATGGCCGCACTCATAGTTACATTCCAACGAAAGTCCCGTCTACTCCTAAACTAATCGAGTCAAGGGTGATTTGGCTTGACGGGGGCATTGCCGTGCCACCAGTTAGTAAATCTTTTGCATTTTTTATAAAAGGCCTACAAAGTACTTATTACTTGAAAGCAAATTTAACCCTTTAAAGCATGGTTTTTTATTGCGGCCTGGAATTAATGATTACAAAATTACGGAGACGCTTCTTATAACTCTATAAACTTAATCGACCGCCAAATAGCAATGTCAAAAAAATCGATTTGCCGCCGAAACATGCATTATTTCTTTTGCATATATTTTTATTAAACACGTACACACGACTTCAATAAAATAACGTGAAACGTGGTATGTATGCATTTGACTACAAGATGGATTTAAGGGTTAAATCAAATATTGTGTAGTAATACATTTTAATTAAATAAATACGACCCATAACTTTTTAGTTGATCACCCCTGAACACAAACACAAGTCAATTAGTCCCTTCGTATAAATCACGACGTGGGTGTGATATCGACGCTTGTTTTGTCTCTTTTTGTTCACTTGTTTTTTGCTTTTGTTTCTCTTGTCGATTATTTTGTTCCTTTACAAATTGAAACAAAAGTTTTTTTTAAAGTTTGAATTTAGAATGCACGGACAAATGACGATCGATTTTATACGAATGTAATTAGTGTAGACAGAGAAAACATAGACCGCTGGATATATTTGTCTCATTTAATGAAAAAGAAGGACTTATTTCCATGTCTTGTAAAAGAACGAGATAGAATGCATTATTTTTTAATCTCTAAATTGACTTATGCAGTACAATCAGACCCTCTTACGGTGAAGGGAAACATCGTAATGTCTGCACATATCGGAGAAGAAATTCAAAGATATGTTTGAAGTCACGCAAAATAAGCGCTAGTCGTGGATTTGCGGACTTTGGAGCCCATCATTACTCGAACTACTACTAAGTACTAACTATGTATTTCAACTTTTGACTCATCTCAATCCCTTAAAAGATAATGTATGAAATGACAATATGCCTTAATTCAGTGCGGTCTAAAATCATAGTCATTTAGCAAGTTTTGTATACAATCTAAATCATATATTATGTTTGTTTTTTATACAGTTTTTTTACACCCACAAATCGACACTCAATCATTATAATTACATAATGAACGTCAAATTAGAACGAGTTTTTTTAAATATGACTCAATGAGAACTTCCGAAACATGTGTATTTTCTTGTGAATATCATTTTTACTTTATAATTTATTAAAGTAATATAAGAGAGCTAGCGACCCGCCCCGGCTTCGCACGAGTGCAAATCGGTATAATGCTGATACTAAATACTGCAGCGTTTGCAATGTAAGCGCTAAAAATGTGTTAATTTACGATATATTAAAAAACTCTAAATTATCAGTGTTACTCTACTATATTGTGAATGTATTATACATGAAAACCTTCCTTATGAATCACTCTATCTATTAAAACCAAATCAAAATCGGTTGCGTAGTTTTAAAGATTCAAGCATATATAGGGACAAGCATAAAAAGCGTTATCGTTTTATATATTAGTGTAGATGTAGATATACACATTGTAATCTACGGTATCAGGATATTACACACAAGGGAATTACACATTTTCTAACGACATTACATAATATCTCACTTTAATATCAACTTTACACAATGATTGACAACATGCAGTAATTTTCTAATAATTAGATGCCTACATCTTTCTGATACAAATAACATCGTTGGACAGACAGCTCTTAATTTAAAATTTCCGAGAAAATACGATGTCAGATTAGAATGTCACCTCTACTCGGTAGTTAATCTATGATAAGACCCATGATGGGCTCCGTTTTCCGCAACTCTACAACTATGGCGTATTTTGCGTGACTTTACAACATATCTTTGGATTTTTTCGCTGATATGTGCAGACATCACGATGTTTTCTTTCACCGTAAGAGTACATATGAAAATCGAAAAACACAGTGGTACATGGCTGGATTCGAACTCGGGACGTGCAGTTAACAAGTGAAGAGCTAATCCCCTGAGTCTTACTTACTGAGATACTTTGGGTGCCCTCCAGCGATTGGTTCTTATAATAACGTTATTTTTACGGGAAAATATAATATATTTTGTTATCCAGCTACGCGGGAAGCAGCATTCACGTACGCAATAACATCCGCGGGGGTGACGCACGCGCTGAGCGCGGCCTGCGCGCGCGGCGACCTGCCCGCCTGTCATTGCAACTCCAACAGGTAACTATAATTGTGTTATAAGCAGCCTACAGGAATAGTATGTGGAAGTATAAGTACTTCATAGATTGGAAGTACCAGAACTTCATTCATAGACTTGAGAAAGTACCAAAACTACATAGACATGAGGAAGTACCAGGGCTTCATAGACTTTTGGAAGTACCAGGACTTTATAGGTTTCATGAAGTACCAGGACTTTATAAACTTGAAGTAGTATACTAGGAACGCTTCGGTAGGTTCAATTCTGTGAATCTAGCATGGATTTACCAATAAAGGAAACCACTCTTGGCTATTGACATTAGTAAACTTGATATTAACAATAAAGCCTTGTTCGCACCAGGATAGTATTTTAGTCGAATAGCAAGTAGCATTTATCCGAACAAAGGATTTACTTGGACTCGTTTAAGCTTAAACCTACGCACTAGGGTAGTAATTTAGTAACTAAACGTGTCCGAACAGGAACATTTTAGTAGAATAGATTAGTAAATCCTTTGTTCCGATACTTGCTACTTGGTACTCGACTAAAATACTATACTAGTGTGTACAAGGCTTAAAGGAAGTATATTCTAGATGAAGTTTTATATTTGAATCCTTTACATCCATTATATATTTTATTTTATTAATTTTGAGTAAACACTAAGTACGGTAATTATTCCTTTCAACAACTATTTAAGATAACAAATTCAATCGTGTTTAGGAGAAGAATGACAGGTCCATCAGAACAGTTCCAATGGGGCGGGTGCGGCGAGGCGGCGTACGGGGCACGCTTCGCGCGCAGGTTCCTCGACGCTCGGGAACTCGAGTCTGATGCGAGGAGCCTCATGAACCTGCACAACAATAGAGTCGGCAGGAAGGTGAGCGAGGTAGATGTCAAGTGAGAGAGACAAAATCAAATGCTTAGAGCTGAAAGAAATAATAATAGCGCTGGCTCGCGGCTTCGTCCGCTTGCAATTAAAAAAATACCCAACCTAAGTTACTCTACTACTAACCTATGTTATTCAGTGATAATGTAACTTTCTAATGGTGAAAGAATTGTTGAAATCGGCCATTAGTTTTTGCGTTATTTCAATACATACAAAAATACAAATTATTTTTCTTTATTGTTGGTTAAAAACAAAATACAAATATCTACTTAAAATAGACCACAAAAAGTATTTCTTTAATATAAAACGGTCTATACCTTATTTATAACACTACGCCTTCATTAGACCGATGTAACGCAAAAAAACGCTTTACGCCGAAACAAAATCTCCACTTTTATCGCGAACTCGGTCTAATGAAGCTAGGGTTAGCGAACCACAGACAGGTTAAAATAAATAATCCCCTCTTTTAATGTTTAATAATTTTTTAAATAAACGACTCCGTATCTGTTTATAACCGTTGCGTGTCGAGCCACCGAAAAAAAAGATACGAAGATTCGCAGGTTTATTTAAAAAACAAAACGTTAATTCGACTCTGCGTTCGTATAATAAGATGTTACAAAAATTTCTCAGCAGTTAAACGGTTAATAAAGACCTCGGGGGCTTTATTAATTATTTAACGTAGCTTATAATTTGCTTGTATTTTTTTATTACCTTACCAAATGATATAGGTTTAAACAATCCAATATTACGGTGTATAATCGAGTCTTGAGGGCTTTCGATAGTTTATATAACTAGCGACCTGCCCCGGCTTCGCACGGGTGCAATGCTGATACTAAATACAAGACAGAAAAACTGTGAACGTTGTAACAGCCATACTAATAATAATTGCATATGTGTGAAGCCGGGGCGAGTCGCTAGTTATACATATAAACCTTCCTCGTCAATCACTCTATTAAAAAAAACCGCATCAAAATCTGTTGCGTAGTTTTAGAGATTTAAGCATACATAGGGATATAGAGACAGAGATAGCGACTTTGTTTTATACTATGTAGTGATAGTGAAAAGGAAAGGGATAAATATATTTTGCATTCGTGTTCTTTACCTTAAAACAGGACTGTAGCTAGTATGAAAAAGGTAATATTCCAAAGATGTAGAACAAAGTCTGGCAGAAGACGTAGGCTACGTACCATTTTTTTTTTAAATTTCGCACGAAAATATAACCTATTGTATAATTTATCTATGTTTGCAAGTGAATTACAAATTATGTACAATGTATACCAATCATGTTTAAATCAATTTGTTTTTTTAAAAGCTCAATTCTTTATTGAAGTACACAGTAAACTGCAGTAGTCACGTAGGTACAAAGCTATAATAAAAGATGACGCACGCTATGCCGTGTCGTGTCAGATCCAGGCCGGAGCCGTTAGTGTGTCCATACAAAATATATCTTGACTGTGCTCCGTCCGTAATATTCTATGGTTACAAAACTTTGAACGCACCAGGATAGTATTTTAGTCGAGTAGCAAGTAATATAGTTACTAAACGTGTCCGAACAGCAACATTTTAGTAGAGTAGATTAGTAAATCCTTTATTCAGATACTTGCTATTCGACTAAAATACCGTCCTAATGCGAACAAGGCTTTACGAATTGAGCCCGGATCGCACAACATACGTTGTAGCGTAAGCGATCCTTAACCAATGTTCCCTGCACCAGAATTACAGAAATTCTGCACTACAATCATGTAAACATATGATTGCTTATTTCATATACGTTTCATTTTAATGTACAATTACCGTAATGTCATTCCATTTGTAACATTCAATTGCGGTCGTCTTTAATTCCTTTAATGCCTGGAATCGGAATTATTCCATGTTATTTTGTCCCATTCCTGCAACTACAGTTTATGTCTTTTCTTTTGAGTAAACTGCTATTCGGTATAAAGCTATAGTTTCATAACGCAACTGGAAGCAAAAACATTGAATTTAAATGACCAGCCGTACTCAGAGTACTTAACACACATTTACTGTGGTGAGCCCGCTTTAACATCTTCGCACGAATCGTCCGGCTCTCCCGGTGAAATACCACACACACACACAGAAGACAGGCGTCAAATGGAAGCTATTCCGTGCAGTCTGATGGTGCCGGAGGCCTCATTTTAGTCCACTTTCCCTTTCTTATATGGAAATGATGGGAAGGGGATGTGAATTTGGCGGGAAGGGGACGCACAGGTAGAGGAATTATCCTCTTGCTGTGCGTCTTCTCCTCCGTAGACTCCGTAGGCAACGCATCTGCAATTGCAGATGTCTATGGGCAGCGGTCGCTTCGTAACTTCTGCGAATCCAGGTGGCCGCTTGCTCGTTTGCCACTTTATAGTATAAAAAAACTCTACGGGATGCCCTTATTTCTTTCTTAAAGACTTAGTACAGTAATTTAACTTAAGTCCCTAGTTAGTGTAACAATATAATCTTTCTTCCCCAGATAGTAAAAGACTTAGTGCGTCGAGAATGCAAGTGCCACGGGGTGTCCGGTTCGTGCGCGCTCCGGACATGTTGGCGAGCGTTACCCGCGTTCCGGACAGTCGCCGCCGCGCTCAGGGAGCGCTATCACCGCGCCAAGATGGTCACTCTACACCCACCGCCGGACAGTAATGCACCGCACTCACATCTCGTTATACGAAGGTATGACTTTATTGCTTCAAACAAACGAGAGCTCGAGAGTGGCGATAATGACATCGCTCTCATTTTGTTAAGTAATAAATTGATTTACTATTTTTGAAACATAGATTAAAAGAATCAGATGAGACATGTTGACAGCGTCTAAGAAACATTTATAACAACATAGCAACATATATATGAAGTAGCAAGGAATTTGCATACTACATAGGAATGCGCGCTCCATACTAAGAAAACGGTCCGAGCAGGACACCAAAAACTGAAGCACGTTGTCCCGTTCTAATAGTGTAACCACAATTTTAATAAAATCGTGGACATTGACAAAACACTGAAGTCCATGACCCTTAAATTTCGTACTTGGTTTAGAGATGAAAACCTCTACTATGATAGGAATGTTTATTTGTGTCTATCAAAGCTTTGAAATTTTCATAGGCCTATTGTGATGAGGAAGAAATTAAACATCATATTTATGTTGAATTATTTTTAATATTGAATGGTCACAAAATACAAAGTCAAATCGCAACAAACAATTTATTACAGGTTGATAGACTATAAATGCTCTGAGTAGTTAAAGTTTTAGAACTTGAAAACATTATCGTCTTTAATTTCAAATAATATTTATAATTATCTTAAATTTACAAATGTCTCTGTAATCGATTTCATTTAGATTCAACCTTACCGAAGCTCTTCTTGTAATAAAGTCAGTAGTACTAATGTTCTTAAAGCACACCTTTTGATGACCTTGCAAGTTTTTCAAGGGCACTACATTGAGCCATTTTTGTCTTACAAATCTGTTCATTCTTGGTAAAGCTAAAAACAAAAAATATGCATAGGTAAATTCATTTGATAAACAATTTGTACGAAAATTCTTCATTTACCGTAGTCTAGTGGTCACTCTACTTGCTTATCATAACAAAGTTGTTAGGCTTGAAAACAAACCACTACAAGCTTATTTTCTTTTCTCTTTTGTATTGAACAGTCACTATTTATCTATTATATCATAAAATATATAAAAAAGTATTTAGAAGTACTAATACGAGTCAGAAAATGAAAAAATATATGACGACAATAAAAACCAAATAGGCCGCTTACCTGTGGAATGAAAAGCCACACTGAGGGAAGGATTAATTTCTACATCCACGAACAGATCACTTTAACACCATACTCAGCGAAAATGTAGTGGAATTAGTTTTATTTTAACAATTAAATATCTGACATAATTGGCAACTGACATATCAACCATCATAATTGACAGTTGACTTTTGTAGTAAGGCAGTTCAACAACATATTTGGTACCCGTAAACTTGGTAATATTTTATCATTATTTAGGTAGTTTGTAATAGTGTTTTTAAATAGTTTTCAGTGTTTTTAAATTATATACATGTATACGAACAATAAGAATATGTACTTCTCTAATTCTGTAAGCAATTTTAAAACCACTTAATACGACTTTTTTTGTCAGACCCAATTATTGGAAGAATATTTGATTTTGTAACAAATATTGGGCACTATTTCTTTGATATTAAATACTTTTTTACGACAAACTTCCTGTTAATATCAAAAGTGATCCATTTCGTGGTCATAAATTTGTTTACTGATTATGATACGTAAATCTAAACAGACTATAATAGAAGGACGCATATAACGAAAACATGTGTTAAAGGATCTGTAATTTTAGTGTAAAAAATATTTTGGAAATTGGGAAAATTCTAAACGATGCTGACAACACTAGAAAGGGACAACGTGCTTCAGTTTTTGTGTTACTGCTCGGACCGTTTTCTTAGTATGCAGTGCGCAGTCCACTATAACGTCCTTGTGAAGTAGTCTAATATCTCATTTTTTGTCCCTCGACCGTATACGATATAGCCACTTCTATACCTTTCTCTTTCTACGGACGAAAATGACATCGCTCCTACTTTATTGACTAATTTGACAGAACTTTCGTTCGATTAGTTTACCATATTTGACCTAATTTTTTTTTCAGCAAATGCCTTTAGCTTATAATTTTAACTTTTAAGGAAAAAAATCTTCTATTTAATAACTGTCGTTAAAAAAGCAATGTCCCGTTTTGAGTAAAAAACTATATGTGTAGTTACACTTATGTATTTTAACGTGACAACGTCTATTTCATATTACGTGACAACTTATGTAGGTGGAAATAATAAAAATTAAATTATTGATTATTTTCGTTTAGACATTGTATTAGTTTTCATTCTTTTCTATATAAACCGAGTCGTTAACTGAATACATATTTTAAACAATAAATTTCGTTGCATTTATTTGATTTGATACCTGCATCAATTCAAGTCGCCGATCGCCGCTTCGCGACGACCGGCTAAGCCACGCCCACTTCTGTCGCGCTACATTTCTTTTCACGCGCGCCCTATCTTATACCAATTTAATAGACGTTGTCACGTCAAAAATGTTCACATTAGTTATATCCAACCTTGTATCCGTAGACCGCGGCAGAACGCGGGCGTGGGCCGTCAGCCGCGCAAATCGGAGCTGGTCTTCCTGGAGCCTTCACCCTCGTACTGCGAGCCTGATGCTGCGGCCGGATCCTTCGGCACTCATGGAAGACATTGTAACAGGACTTCTAGGGGTAAGCAGGTGGTAGTTGGCACACCCGAAACAAGAAAAGTCTACTGTACGACGTGCCAACTTAACACAGGATGTTTTTCTGGCTAAAACAAACATCAAATCGAATATGTTTAAGCTAACATTCGAAAAGAAGTTAACATTAATACAAATAGCAGTATTTTTTTAAAAGCAGTAAAATCTAAGTAGAGGAAAACAAATGAAATTGTCAAAAACGTCTTTTATTCTGCTAATATTTGGACAATTCCTTTCAAATAGTCATTATTTTAGTTAACTAATATTTAAAGGCCACTTAAAAAGGGTCACTTAAAATCTAAGTGGCGTCAAAATTGAACGAGATCGCCATAAGTGTTTAAGCGTGGACTTATATGTAAGACGCTCTTACATACATGAGGCTTCAATAACCTTTATTCTCTGTTTCAGGTGAAAACGGTTGTGAAACATTATGTTGCGGTCGTGGTTACAACACAATCCGTACGGTTGAAGAGACGAAATGTCGCTGCCAGTTCCACTGGTGCTGCCGAGTCACCTGCGACAAATGTATCTCACGCACTGAAACACACGTTTGCAAATAAAACACATATCTATATGTATACAAGAGATCTATCTATCTAAAACTGATCGTCTATAGCCGGCTTTATTTTTAAGTCTTGTGAAATAAATTCAAAGATACAAGTACCGCCATCTAGCGATAAAAAGCGACAAACCTTAATTTACTAGCGCCATCTAGAGTATTTTGACAAGTCTGCTGTATTGTATTACGTTGTGAAATATTTTAAACTTTTGTACAGATGTTTTATTATTTAAAATGCATAGCATTATTTTGTGTATTAATTTTATTACGTTTTTTATTAAAGTTATTTGCTGTAAAATGAATATTATCCTCATACTCGTACATATCCTTTAACTAAATATAAATCTATTACAAAATTACAATAATTATTATAATATCACTAGAATAACAATTTTACGCTTAATTTGTATACGTCCATATTTAAATTGCCAGTTTTTTAAGTGTTGCCATAGATTAAGTCTTAATTCACCTTTTAATTATAATTTAAGTTCTTGTGTTTATTTAAACAATTGCCCTGTAAATAATATAGACTAAATACATTTACTTTCTGAAATAAGAAATCGAAATATTGGAAAGAAGCCGTTGCATATTTTTTTTAATTTATTAAGGTATTGGATATCTGTTTCCTTTAGCCTACCGTTGCATTTAAAAAAATGTTCTTGCCAGTACTAAAAACGTTTCTAAAGATGTTTCTGAACGTTACATAGCATTTAAAATCTATCGTGTTAATGTGTGTATTATTCCATTAAAATAAATTTAAATGCTTTAATTCATTATTGTATAATACATGTTTATTTTATTAGTACTTAGGGATACATTCCGAATATTTTTAAGGCCTAACTTATTCTTACCATTTAATACTTTTATGAAATAAATATCAGAATAATAACTTTTGTTTCATTAAAAAATATCTTATTTCTGTATAAAACCTGCACTTTATTCCTTATTGTTAAAATTGACTGGATAATGCAATTTATAACAATTATTTTGATACTGATCATATCTTCAATTTCCTATACATCTAAGATAATTATTATAAACGCATACTTGTAGATGATACTAGGTTAACGTTAATGAATCCATTTAAAGATAATCTCAGTCTAATTAAACGGCGGATGAAAACATTTAAATAATTCTATTGTAAACTAACCACATCCGAACTTCGATCAGATATTGCTTATGATTTACCTATGTTTATAGCAACAAGATAATTATATTTCCTTAAGAAGTTCGTTTAAAAATAGTCACGACTCACAATGAAATCCATGATTACCGTAGTTCCTACATTGTTTATAAACGAAACTCAAACGTCGAACCACCCACGTTCCCCAGTTTACTTAAAGGAAAGACTTTAATATTACTCAATTTACTTAAAAGGAGATCACTAGTATAAAGAGGAAAACTTTTAAAATGTTTAATACAAATATTAAAAAAAACACATGATGTGTTTCACTTCGCAACTATCAATGTCATAAAAATCGATTTTAAAACGAATACCAAAACTTCAACAAAAAATTCTTAGAGAAGTGTCAACTGTCAACATATGTCAACAAAGTACAAAACAAAGCTATTTGAGTTATGAAAATTCGAGTTCCATAAAATCTCACTGAAATGCCTAAACCGGTGTGCGTACAGTGTAATACTAACGATTCTCTACTCTGGCGAAGCGCAGAGAACGGACAAATATGTAATGAATGTCACTTATCGAATACGATAAAAAAGGAATCGAAGTCTGATTCAGTGGCGAAATCTGAAGGTGATGACAAAACAGAAGATAACGAAGGTAAGAACGGGAAGGGAGATGAGTCTACGCCCGCTAAAGCTACAGGAAAAGGGACAAGGAAGAGTACAAGAGCGACAAGATATAAGACAAAAACTCCAGCACCTTCCAAAACATCGGCGCCGCGCGGACGAGGACGAAGAAGTATTTTTAAACGGCAACCATTAAAGGCACCAACAGCTACAGCCACTGTTGTTACTAGTGATTCTATATTTTATAAGGTAACATTTTTTTTTTAATGTGAAATTACCAAAATGGGTACAAAATGTATTTTTTTAAATATGTATATCTAGTCCGCAGAGGTGCTGCGTCGGTACAATCAGAAAATATGTAAATATTTTATCATATAATTTGTCCTGTTTACCTGTTATAATGATAGCAATGTCATGTTGTCTAATATATTTATTTTTGGTATAAATCCTTTTTTTATCGTTCCAGGGTAGTTATATGCAAGTAGGTGATATAGTGTCCATGATAGATGTAGAGGGGGGCACATACTACGCTCAGATCCGTGGTTTCCTCACCGACCAGTACTGTGAGAAAAGTGCGGTTATAACCTGGTTACTACCGACCAGAGCCAGTCCACCTCCTGAAGAAGGATTTGATCCTGCCACATATATTATTGGTAAGGGTTGTTTGAAAGTAAACTAATATCTTTTAATAAATCATCTTTAATTCGTTGTTCGCTTCTTGACGTTACATTTTTCACTGACAAAACCCATTCTTTTGTTTTCATCCTTTTTTATAAACTAGGATCTCTATGGCCAGTATCACGTAAACATTTTACGTAAATACTTATTATAATTATTGAATGACCAGGGTATAGAATTTCATTCCCTTCTATGAAAATGTTAGGGGTGATTAAAATTCTATGCTATCTGGACAGATATAAAATTTTTATTCAACTTCTAAGACTATATCTAAATTTTGCATTTAATAACTATTGTTCTCGCCAATACACCTTTTAAATTACATTAGCAATTATCTATTGATCAATTAGCCAATGACTGATGTCAATTTGCATCCACCAACCTTACCCTTTCTTTTTTGTGACCTTTGTACGTAATTCAGTATGACTTAACTAGCTCGAATAAACACATTCATACCACATCTGAAGTTAGTTCTTTTCTTAATAACTGATTAATTCGCTGCACGGGTTTATTTTTTGGTTTCGCGGGGGAATGCTTTTATTCACTTCGCCGCCCCTACAGCAGGGAAGGCTTCTTGCGGGGCTCCTGGTCTTGATAAAGGCCGGCATACCCGCTAAACCCCTGCGGTGTTCCTCCGTCTCCTTACCGGGCCGTTGAGTCCATTTTTAATATATCCACAAGTATCCGCTGCACGGGTTCTTTATAACAATCAAGATGATTTTTTTACAAAAAAAGGGTTAAACTTAAAGAGAATTTTGACTTTATTTTTTTACTATGATTTTTTTTCCTTCTCAGGCCCCGAAGAAGATTTGCCACGTAAATTGGATTACATGGAATTTGTGATGCACGCGCCTTCTGATTATTACAAGGATAGTAAGAGCCCATATCCCATAGCTGACAGCAAACTGGAAGATTATGGTGGCTTCATTTGGACCACTTTAGAACCAAAAGAAAAGACGCAATAATATATAATTAGTTTATCATGGACAACGAATATATGATTTTTTTAATACTAAGATTTTTTTATTTATTCCATTAGCCCTAAATGTAAGGTACACTTAGGTAAAAATAAACTAAAAAGTTAAAATTATTGCTTACATTTTTGAACGATTCCGCAAAATGTCAAAAGTAGTTCTGGCAAAGAGTAAATGATTAAAGAATGGTTGAAACAGAATAAAATGTTACATACTTAGAAATGGGAGAATGGTGTACTAGGCCCAAATGTAATTCCATGAATTCTGCCTACCTCTCTTGGTAACGGTATCTACCGTTAATCCTAATAGATTAGGAAGGCAAGGATTTTTGACGTCCGGGATCAATATTCAATCTCTCATGAGGATCTCTTGTTTATGGCTCTCCCATTTCGTATTCATAATAAAATCTCAAAAAAAAAAAAATCGTATTCATATTTATTTACTCTTTGACAATTTGAATTATTTTAGCTGTCACTGTCATAATCAAATTGACATATATTCTAAATCTAAATACCTCTTCAAAAACAAATTATTCTAAATTCCACACTTCTATTTTAAATATACGCTTGTAATAAAAGACGTATAACATCCAAAATGAGTCGTAAAGAAGCTCTCTCATCGTTTATTCAACAAATTCACGGACGACCGGTTGTTGTTAAACTAAACAGTGGCGTCGATTATAGAGGTAAGTTTATTAAAAATGCGATAGAAAAGAACATTTTTAAAACAATATTGCATAAGTAATAAATATTGACTACAAATGCATCATTGAATAACAATTTAATACGTATAAAATGTTCGCGTATTTTATAACCTCTAAAATATTTTCAGATACTGTTAAAACATACAGTTTATTGTTTTTTTATTCTTAATTTATAGTTTTATTTTATCTTTATTTTGCATTTCTTATAGGAGTGCTGGCTTGTCTCGATGGTTACATGAACATAGCTCTCGAACAAACAGAGGAATATGTAAATGGACAATTAAAAAATAAATATGGAGATGCTTTTATCAGGGGAAATAATGTTTTATACATTAGCACACAGAAACGGAGGATATAGGTTTTAAGTTATTTATAAGTTAATGTAAGTGATTGCTTATATGGTCAATAAAAACATGATTTTTTTCCATTTTGTTTTCTTTTTGATAATAACGCCATCTTTTGGTGGGTTGCAGAAACGTTAACTTAAATAATGTCAAGTGTCTCCATCTTTTAGTGGAGTTTACACAATAAATCGTTTTTACTGATTACACCTTGTATTTGAGAAACTTTGGAAGTGTTTTCAAGCGACCTTCAACTAAGAATATTTATTAATTTAACAATGCGGAAACTGATTTTTTCTGTTGATATTTTAAGGTTTTTTCATGATTATTGGATAAGACACTAAAAAAAAAAATAAGTTTATAAGTATATTTATTTCCTTGTATAATAAAACTTTATATCGCCATAATCCTGGAACCAAACCAAAATCATATATTATATACGTCAAAAAATATCATAAAATTGCATAAGAGGTTTCGAGTTTTATTTTTTACCCCTATTAAAAAAGTACATACCTTATTAGAATCGTTGTATGGTGCTTTACGCTTCCCTAAATCCGCAATCAATTTTTCACCTCGAAATCCATTTCTCATTTCATAATCCTCTCTATTATTTTTCCCACTATCTGGATCGAATTTCAAATCAACTCGATAATTTAAAATCCTCCGATCAAATATTGGCGCCCAAAAACTTGAAAATAGAACACTTTCACAGACCAACGAGAATATTAAAATTAAAAATAAAAACTTCAACACCATTATGTTGGTGGTACTGAATTTAATAGAAACTTTTCGCGCGTATTTTACGTATGTACGCAATCAGCTTGAAGAATGAAATGATTAGGGAACTAATTTTACGCGCAAGAAAATAAATAAACATGTGGATTTACTTGTTTTGTTTAACTTAACATGTTTCAAGGTTTTTGCTCAGTGGTGTCATTGTTAAGGGGCATATAATCTTGTGGTATAATTTTTAATCGTAAAAAAGTAAGGTTAACCAGACATTAATGGAAAGTTCCAAAGAATATTATTGTAGAATGTAAAAATTCGGAGATAAACACCAGTTAAATGTAATTTTTCACTCTTTTGTAGAATTTTTTGAAGATTTTTGTCTCTTTTAATTTATCTTTTATTTTTTAAATAAAACGCAGTAGTTTTTCTTCAGAACACAATTTGCTGTGCAAAATAAAAAAATAGCAGATAAAATGTTATTGTTATAACTATAACATCTGATATAGTTTTAATATATAATTTTATTCCATACATCTTCCACTTAATTACATAATATTCAATTCTGACCTTTACCTTGGCTTAAGATGTCAACTTTACGATTCTTGTATACACAATCGGTCGTAACTAAAGTAATGTGCTAAGCACTTACAATGTGACGCCCATTACATGTATGTTTACTTGTTTACGTACTATGTAAACTATAACTCTGACTTTAATGACGTATTTTATCATCAAGAATATTGTAGTAAAAAATTATCTTTTTAAATCCTTAGTACTCAATTCATTGATTGCTATCCACTTAGATATATTATTCTAAAAATTACAGGGCTGTTCTCATAAAAAAATCCTTTGATTTTATCAAATTATAATAAAATGTTAAGTTTTAATATAATAAACAACTTGTAGCCAAAATTTAAGGGACAATAAAAAAATCAAATAGTTTTGTTTATTTTATTTTATTAAAAATTAACCTAAATTATAACTAGAACTTGGTACTTATTATATAAAACTCTTAATGAATGCCCTCTAGCGGTGAGTAGGATTTATATTGATACAAGTCGGATCCACCGTAGCCGTACAACAGTTTCCCTTTACCGTTCTCGTCGTAGTATGGATAGCGGTATTTCGGTCTGAAAAAAACAACTGCTATGAAATAAGGTTATACTAGATATCTTATTTCACTAACACAACGTTTTTGAAAGTTACACGTAATTAATAATAGATGTCACTTTTCAAAGTTCGACAAAGGAATAGTTTGAACTCTCTTATTAAAATGTATTCTTAATACAGCTAAACCTTGATTAGCATGAGCTCAAGTGACCGCGATATTTGTCTCGTTTATATAGAGGTTTCTCTGTAATTCAGGTCTCGCTTATCTAGGTTTGACTGTATTATTAATAGGAAATTCAGTAACATATTTGGAAGTAAAAATTACAAACGAAATAGTTATTACCTTTCAAAGTACTGGAAATTTGGTGCTCTTGGCTGTGGCACAGATGACTCTGATGTTATCGCCATTGAGAGGATAATAACGAGCTGAAAATTAAAAAAAATAACTGAAGAATCGTATTTCTACCTTTGTAAAGCAATTTATTTTACAGCGCCATCTATTGGTGAATAGCTTCAACTCATCAAAGTTATGGTCACGAGTTATGTAAAAAGTTTACTGACATACTAACCCATATTTTCTATTTACAAATAAGAAGCCAAAAAAGAAATTAAGCTACGATTTAAAATATAAATTAAATAGTATTTAAAAAAATAATTAGTGAATATTGAGTATAATTAATTACGTTTATTTTTTAAACAAAGTTAAAAAGCAAACTTTCTTGTGCCAAAATTTATTTAGAAAGTAACAAAAAAAAACATTTAATTGTGTTCTTATTTTATTAACAAGCAAAACCATCCAAAATACACTAAACACTAATAAAAAACAATAAAAACATACCAGTAGGATAAACAATTTCAAACTTCGTTCCATTTTTGAAAAACAAACGGCGCGTGAACCAAAACTTTTTGTTTTTTTTTTAAATCTCAGGCAAAGATGTGGCGTACGTGCGTCCACACGGGAACCGGTTACAAAACTGTTGGTATGGTAGTGGAACTTACGTTTATCGAATGTTAATTAGGTTTAAATGAGTTACTTAACAAATCTTACCTATAATTGGATATGATTGTTAATTCTAAAAAGACGATAATTAGAATACATAGTCAAAAATAATGTAATTATTAGAAATAAGTAAAGTTTTTTCAAATTTTTTGCTTGGAGTAACTAATTTTGATACTTGCTAATTGTTACAATTCTTGCAAAAAATTATATTCCTTATTTTATTGTACTTATAGTATTTTAATCATTATGAACGCAATTTAAAAAACACAATATGGACATTATAATATTATAACGACATTTAGTCTTATTGAAAACCAATTAAATATCATCATTTAATCTAAATGATCACTGTTGAAAATAATAAAATATCTTGTGAAGTATCAAACAATGTAAATCACGCTATACTGGTCAGAAGTGAAAGTATAGCCATGTACCGTAATGTGGAGGTTACTTACGTCACAACGCGTCTAGAGCGTTCCTGCTTTGTCTTTCTCCAGCATTCATATATTATAACCTAAAAGTTTTCAAACCTTTTGCATTTAGTACTAGCTGTTATGCGCGACTTCGCCTGGAATTAGATAATATAGCCTACGTTATTCGGGGATAATGCAGCTTTCTAATGGTGAAATAATTTTTGAAATCGGTCCAGTAGTTCTTGAGTTATTTCAAAACATACAAAAATACAAAGTTTCTCTCTTTATAATATTAGTATAGATTTACTAGCTGTCGTTCGCGACTCCGTCTGCGCGGACCTATAAAGTAATTAGTCTATGTGTTCTTCCAGACTGTTCTACATCTGTATAAAATTTCATCGAGATACGTTCAGCCGTTTTTGAAATACCTTCAAATAAACATACAAATATGTACATTTATCGTATAAAACAATAACGCTTTTTTTATGTTTGTCCCTATATATGCTTGAATCTTTAAAACTACGCAACGGATTTTGATGCGGTTTTTTTAGTAGTTAGAGTGATTCATAAGGAAGGTTTTCATGTATAATACATTCACAATATAGTAGAGTAACACTGATAATTTAGACGTTTTTAATATGATGTCGTAAATTAACACATTTTTAGCGCTTACATTGCAAACGCTGCAGTATTTAGTATCAGCATTATACCGATTTGCACCCGTGCGAAGCCGGAGCGGGTCGCTAGTTTATGATATTAAAATAAAAATATTTATCTCACTTTAGGGGATGGTCAACTTCATTTTTGTCTATTTGAGAAAATAGCACTTTTGTATGTAAAACCAAGAGCTGTTTTCTCACATCGACAAAAATGAAGTTGATCACTTTTGAAAATAAGTTGATCTATACTTTAGTAATTATTTTTTTTACATTTTTAAAAAGGAGAGTTAACAAATAAAATACAATATATTCGAAATTTATTTATTTATCTAATAATGACTAGACAATACATAAAGTAAAGATTGAAGAATTTCATATAAACTATCACAGTAAATAAAAGGCTTTTATTACAAGTTACAAACCCAACAATAAACCATTCACACGAGCGATTTTTTAACGCGCGCTAAAAAGCGTTAAGCGACGCTTATAACCCAGAGGCGATATATTTACCAGCAACAAAAATGTTGCTTATCTTTCTATGTGAGTTATAAAAGGAGTCCTAATTTGTTGCACTGCAACTTTGGAGGTATTTGCTTCTGCAATTGCAGATGTCTATGGTCAGCGGTCGCTTCGCTTTTTCAGCGAATACAACTGACCGCTTGCTCGTTTGCCAAAAAAGGTATGCCTTATTATTATTTTTTTTAAGTTTATTTTTGTTATATTAATATAAACATGCCAAAAATATAACCGCAGGTTTATTCCTCTGAATCGTTCTGCCTTATAAAGGGTTAAATGTTTATCGCGCAGCGTTTTGAGCAATTTTGAGAAACAAGAGTCATTTTACAGCGATCGTATGAGTGCGGTAAAAAAGCGTCAACGCCTACGTTAAAAAAACGTCCGTGTATGCAGGTTAAAATTCTTCGATCAGAACATAATATACTTAACAATTAAAATATTGAAATAAACGTAACTTTATATTAGCAATTTAATTATAATAATTAGATAATATTCGACTTTTTTACCATCTCATGGATTTTTAAGGCTTCTAAAACATTGAAAGTATTGAATATATGCATTTATTTTATAACTATAATTTAAATTAAAACATACATATAAAATTTAAGCGATATTTTTTTTAAGAATTGTGCTATTTTAAAATTTAAAAGCCAATATTGAAATTAGCATAAAAGTATTTCATTTTTTTTTAATATTCAAATGATAGTTATATCTATAGAGAATGTTTGGGCTTTTAAGTTACTATTTTAACAAGGAGATTTTTTAAATATTTCATAAGCGATAATTTGAGTTATACTTCAACAAATATTGGACTAATTTTGACCAACACAATACAAAAACATTAATAAATGCAAAGCACTTATCTTTAAATATATATTCGATATATCATATAACTAAATTATATATTTACCCATTTTCCATTTTATCTTAGAATAAAATATCAAGATTATGCAATACTACTAAACTATTTAACACAAAATATCCAACTCGAAGGACCAAAGTAGTTTTTAAGTTTCTTCGCAAAAAATAATGGATTCTTTGAGTTTCTTCGCAAAAGTTAAATGTTTTTAATTAATTACTTTTACAAAAATTACAGAATGGGTTTCTAATTTTCTAAGTTTTATATAAAAATTATTGTTAATGGGATATTTTTACAATTTTAATAGATTCTATGAAATTTTTTGAAAAAAAATATTTTTTAAATCCACTTACATTGTTAAGTAATTTATTTTCTAGAGTTTTTTTTTGCAAAAATTAAGGAATTATTTTGTTTCTTTGCAAATCCAATGGGTATTTTATTACTACGCCATATTTAATGGAATTTACAATACTTTACAAATTTAATAAAATTCTTAGATTCCTTTATTATTACTACTGTAATAATCATTATTATGATGATCTGTATTAATAAATCAGCAATTATCTTGCTGATTGTCTGTCTGTCAGTTAGTCTGTACAATACCCATAATTTGACTCTTATGGTAAACATAATCAACTATTTTTTGGGACATATTTCGTTTTCTAGTCAACATATAAGCCGCCTGTTCGAATTTATGTTGATT
Organism: Papilio dardanus tibullus; assembly: GCA_013186455.1. NCBI lineage: Eukaryota > Metazoa > Arthropoda > Insecta > Lepidoptera > Papilionidae > Papilio > Papilio dardanus. Next base: position 443,077 of record QDHC01007227.1, read on the forward strand.
TCTACGAATATATGCATTCGTATCAGTTATCATATTATTTAATTTGTCAGGATTAATTTCGTCCATCGCGCATTCCTCCATTAAAGGGGGATTGAAACGGAAGTAATTTCCCGGGGGAAGTAAATCGTTTAGAATTAAATGGACACCTGGAAGAGAGGAGATTAATTAACTTTGTTATGATTTGAATGATTTTTTGACTTTTTTGTGGCAACAGTGAGCTTATAAAAAAAATTGTTGATATAAAAATCTGGTTTTATTCATATACTAAGCTAAAAACTAAAAAGTCATTTTTTTTAAATGACCATTATTTATGAATTCAAAAACAACTATTATAAAAGTATTTTTACAACTTTTTTTCATTTTCTTCATCTACCCACAACAAAAATAAAAAATAACCGCAAATGCAAAATAAAAAAATACCTTCAATAAAATTCAAGTAGCAATTAATTGTATGGGTTCAATTTTTCCAAGACCGGCGCGTATTTTGTGTCATAAAAAATCTCTAAAAAACAAGTAATCAAGCAAAAACCAACCTTCTGTATCAGTCGCAGAATCCAAAATCTTATTGAATTTATCCTTCCAACTCGTACTCGACGCTTCTTTATTCAACCCTTTACTCATTAGTTGATAATCGGAATGCTTGTTGAGGGGCCTGCCCGTGCCCACGGAGATCACTGTACCCTTTTTGACCGAGTTTGCACCGAAAAGGAGCTTAGCCTCGTGTAAACCAACCCCGGTTGGGTTGTTCACCATTATACCACCGTCCTGGAGTAAAATTTTTGTATTATATAGAGTAAATCTCTGTAAATTTGGCTTTCAAACAATCTTAATTAACTATGAACTTCACTTCGCATCAAACAACCCAAATACAAACCTTATAAGCATTAAACACAACCACAAACGTCACTACCATCAACAAGCCACAAATGTCACTACTTGTGTCTCAACTAACTCAATCGCATACCTCATTAGTATCATACAACCCAACCACAAACCTTACTGTCAACCAATCCAACCACAAATCTCATCAACCAACTTACACACAAACCTCACTAACATTAACACAACCAAAAACCTCACTAACAACTAACTCAATCACAAATCACACTAGCATCAACACAACCAGAAACCCCATTATTAACCAACACAATCACAAACCTCACAATCGTATCACCCAATCAAAAACCTCATTAGCATCGAACAACCACAAACTTCACTATCTACCAACCTAACCACAAACTTCACTATCTACCAACCCAACCACAAACCCATCTATCAATCAACTCAACCACAAACCTCACAATCGTATCACCCAACCACAAACCTCACTATCATACTACACAACCACAAACCTCACAATCGTATCACCCAACCACAAACCTCATTAGCATCAAACAAAACCACAAACCTCATTAGCCTCATTACCAAACAACAACCCAACCACAAACCTCACAATCATATCCAACCACAAACCTCACCTGATGCAGATCTCCATCTAGTTTGAACTCATCGAAGTACGTGGGCGCTGCCGCGGAGGCGCGCACCGCGTGCCACACGCGCGCGCGCGGCGTGCCCGCGAACACTGACCGTACGCGGAACCCGCACTCGTACGTACGGAACAGATACGGAGCGAGACGAGAGCCGGGGCTCACTACGCACGATACTAACGCCATCTATGGGTTTTTATAGTTTTAATACTAACGCCTTCATTAGACCGATGTGACGGAAAATAACGGCTTTACGCCGAAGCAAAATCTACAATTTTTTGCGCGAACTCGATCTAATGAAGCCGTAGGGTTAGAATTCAACACTGAATAACAAAGGCTAGATTTTTATAATTCAACAAAGACGAAGTCGGGGACATTTATTAGTCACTAATATTAACACTTATGCCTCAGCTTCATAAGACCGAATTCAATATAAAAACGAAATTTTTTGGTGCGACTTAAATCGGTTTTTATCGCGAACTCGTTCTAATGAAGCCATACGATATCAAACATATATAAAATTACATCTAAAGTAATATTATAAAGAGAGTAATTTTGTATTGAAACAACTCAATAACTGGGCCGATTTCAAAAATTCTTTCACTCATAGATAGCTACATTATCCCCGAGTAACATAGGCTATATTATTTAATTCCAAAGCTAGTATAAATATAAAAATAAACATACTTTAGGTGTATTATATCTGTTGCACTCGGTGAGGGTGCAATCGCGTAAGTTCTCTCTGAGCAGAGTCTCCCACGCGGCCGTGTCGTAGTACGAGTGCGTCCACACGAGACGAGATGTGCCTGACATACGACCAGATATCACGTTCATATGTCTTACTGACAGCGACTGAGACACATTTATACCGTAGAAAGGGAATGATATACAGCGTGTCCCAAAATTCAACGATAAGCCTGTGCCAGTGCAGCAAAAAAGCAGGGATATCTTTATAGCTCAAGAGACAGTGGCTAATTGAATGGGGTAAGGTATCAAAGTACAATTAAATTCAAAAAAGTTAGCATAACTTTTAAACAAAAAGAGTTAGATTTTTTTATTAATTTTCTCTATGCAGGTACCGATCTGGTGATGCACTGGCACTGGCTTATCGTTGAATTTTGGGACACGCTGTATATGGCTATGTGTATACGGTTGAAGGACAAAAATGCTTTGGACTATGTCTTAAGCCTTATGCACTGGGACAGTATTTTAGTCGAGTAGCAAGTAGCAAGTATTCGAATAAAGGATTTACTAATTTATTCTACTAAAATGTTGCTGTTCGGACACGTTTAGTTACTAAATTACTACCCTAGTGTGAAGATTTAGGCTTAAACGAGTCCGAACAGTAGTAAATCCTTTGTTCGGATAAATGCTACTTGCTACTCGACTAAAATACTATCCTGGTGCAAGGCTTTAGGTATGTTGTGTGTGCATCACTTTACGGTATTAAATAATATCATGTCTTAAGGCTTTGCCTGGGACGTATGAAAAATTAGTTCACGGAAAATACGCTTGGAGCGCCACAATATGTTACGTCACATTTGTTTGGGTCATATTTATGGACCCAAACAAATTCGTATACTGAGAAAGGTACCAAATAACGCAGTAAAATTTGTAGTTTAAGCGTGGACATGTAAGAAGCTCTTACATATTTGAGTTGCATGATTATACGGATATTTATATACTCACCACCAATAAGCGAAGTATTTCCAAACATCTTTTTAGACAATGTAAGATACATTTGATTCGCGGTATCCAAGTTACCTACTCCACTACCTAAAACAATATGAAATATTGAGTAAAGTCGCGGGTGCAAGCTAGTTATTACCAAACGGACAAGAGATTATGTACAGTCAAAGCTACCATAAGCAAGAGTCTAAGGGACAGCAATATTTGTCCCACAAATAGAAGTTACTGTCGGATTGAATGACAACAACGCATTTAGACTTGTAATTTATTTAACTAACATACAATCAATAAGTGTGAGAATTACAATAATTACGACGTTCGATTATTTTAGCGGGAGCAGCCATGACAGAAGTGACAGTCGAAGAGATTTTTTTTTTTTTGAGATTTTATGGCCTGGTAACAAAGACCTTTAAGCCAAAGTCGAAGAGAAAATAAAAGTATTAAGTTTACTGGCATTGGGTACTTGGCTTTTGAGCCTACAGTTACTCTCTAATCCGAATGTCTCGTTTATGGAAATCGTCCCTCGGGACCATAGAATTACTCTCGCTAATAGAGGTGTCTTACTTATCCAAGTTCAACTTAGTATAAGAAACTTTGTAACTGCAGGGAGGAATAACCATTGGTATATTACGCAATATTTTCCCCTTCACAAAATGCATTGTTTATCTATACTGATATTATAAAGAGAGAAACTTTATATTTTTGTTTGTATTGAAATAACTCAAGAACTGCTGGGCAGATTTCAAAAATTCTTTCACCGTTAGAAAGCTATATTATCCCCGAATAACATAGGCTATATTATTTAATTCCACGCGGACAAAGTCGCGCACAACAGCTAGTGTACTATAAAAAAATTAAAAGATGTTCCCACTAATAACGTAAAACTACAGACGTTGTCTTTTAACTGTACAATTTTAACTGTGCAAATGCAACAAAATATGAAGCATTCATAAAAAAAATCGAGCCGCCATTTTGTTTTAATTTGATTTTAATCGTTATTTTACCGCAGAGTACCCTAAAAATAGATTTTTTTATTATATTACAAAATGGCAAACGAGCAAGCGGTCACCTTGATTCGCTGAAAAAGCGAAGCGACCGCTACCCATGGACATCTGCAATTGCAGATTCGTTGCCTACCCTTAATCTACGGAAGAGACGCACAGCAAGAGGATAATACCTCTTCCTATGCGTCCCCTCCCCCACCTATCCACTTCCCCTTCCCATCATTTCCTTAAAAGAAAAAGATAAGAAAGGAAAGTGGACTAAAATGAGGCCTCCGGCACCACACTCGTCAGACGAAACACGGAATTGCTTCCATTTCACGTCTGTCTTCTGTGTGGTCGTGGTGCTTAGCTTACAATGGAGCTTAGTTATAAATAAATAGTTATTAAAATCATATCTTGGTCCGAATTCTTTTAATTCCAGTTCCCATACAAAAATTAGACAAGTCCTATCAAATTTTCTTTGAAATGTTATTTTATACAATAAACTAGCGACCCGCCCCGGCTTCGCACGGGTTCAATTATTGTTAGTATGGCTGTTATATACAATGGTCACAATTTTTCTGTAGTGTATTTAGTATCAGTTTTGCACCCGTGCGAAGCCGGGGCGGGTCGTTAGTTGCGACTATAATTTGAGATTTAAACTATTCTATCTCTCAAGTTGGATCGAACTGCACATGGTGTGCGAATTTTATTGTAATCGGTTAAGTGGTTAAGGAGTCCATTGAGGACAAACATTGTGACACGAGATTTATATATATTAAGATTTGTTTAAATACTTACCAATCACCGCTGCTATTATCGCTCCTGTACTAACACCGATGATATAATCGAACATATCCTGTACTTTCTGTCCGGTCAGTTTCTCTAAATGTCGCAGTATCTCTATAGCGATGATGCCCCGGATGCCGCCGCCGTCGATCGATAGTATATTAGGCCCTGGACCCTTTGTAGGCCCTGTGTACCCCATTAGGGCTAGAGCCTGAAGATATAAAATTTTAAATTATAGTTAAATAGATGTTTCTCGCTACTTCGTCCGCTTAGAATTAAAGATTTTTTATTTTATAAAGTGGCAAACAAGAAAGCGGCCACCTGAATTCGCTGAAATAGCGAAGCGACCGCTACCCATAGACATCAGCAATTGCAGATGCGTTGCCTACCCTTAATCTACGGAGGAGGAGACGCACAGCAAGAGGATAATACCTCTTCCTACGCGTCCCTTCCCCAGCCAATCCACTTCCCCTTCCCATCATTTCCTTAGAAGGATAAAAAGGGAAAGTGGACTAAAATTCTTTCACCGTTAGAAAGTTACGTTATCCCCGAGTAACATAGGCTATATTATTTAACTCCTCACGGACAATGTCGCGCACAACAGCTAGTTCAACATTTTTTAATAGAAATACAGTCGAACTTGGATAAACAAGAGTCCAAGTGACCGCGATATTTGTCTCACTAATAGAGGTTTCTCTCTAAAACGAGTTTCTTGCTTATGGAGGTAGCTCGTCGGGACCAATGAATAACTCTCGTATATTGAGGTTTGTCGCTTATCCAGGTTTGACTGTATTTTATTTTAATTTACTTAATTTATAACGAAAATATTTCAAAGCTTTTTAATTTTAATTCTTAAATGCCAGTCTTATTTAAATAATTTGCGGTTTATCATTTCTTTAATAACTACGGCTTCATTAGACCGAGTTCGCGATAAAAAGGGAATTACCGCGACGCAATATCTCCGTTTTTATTGCGATCTCGGTCTAATGAAGCCGTAGTCATTTCAGTAATTACAAACCGCAAATTATTACAATAAGACTAGCATTTAAAAATTAAAATAAAAACGCTTTGAAATGTCAAAATTATAATTCTAAGACGAGTGTAAATATACTTTAGAAATGTAAATTATAATTTATAAAACAAGGTCATGGCAAAATGCCATAATGGTTATACTCGTAGTGGCGTGATCTAGTATTTTGGCAATTCCCATTCACTAGACTCTAATAAATGGACAAACCAGACAGGACAGACCAGGCCACCCAGAACAAGACAGGCCAGACAGTAAAGTACAGGACAGGCCAGACAGTACAGTACAGGACAGGACAGGCCAGAGAGACAGGACAGGCTAGACAGAACAGGTCAGAACAGAGAGACAGAAAAGGACATACAGAACAGGACCGGACAGACAGTACACGACAGACCAGACAGTACAGGGCAGGACAGACAGAACAGGACAGGACAGACAGGCCAGGCCAGAGAGACGGGACAGGACAGACAGAACAGGACAGGACAAGACAGGCCAGGCAGGACAGAAGTGGAATTTTGTGTTTATTTGACTTTCGTAATATACTCGTACTAAGACATTTATGCTCACAGAATAAAATTTTAAATTTGTTATATTAAATGAATTAATTTTAATTAATATAAAATATTACCTCATTAACAATCCCTTTGACTTCTTTAGTAATCTCTGTATCTTCCCTTAATTTATTTTGTACTCTTAGTAAAGCACGAATAGCGCCCTCCTGGAAATGATCAAATCCTAATTAATAGATGGATGGATGTTATCTGTAAAGAATATTGTTAAATTCGGCAAAATAGCGAAGTGACTTGCCCATAGACATTCGCATTTGCAGATACTATGTTCCCGACGAGCTACCTCCATAGGCCAGAAACTCGGATTAGAGAGAAACCTCTATAAGCGAGACACATATCGCGATCCCTTGGAGTCTCGCTTAACCAGGTCCGACCGTATTTCCCTTACCGTTCATTTTCATTACAAAAAAAATAGAAGACAAGATAAAAAGAGAAGAAAAGAAGGGAAAGAGAACTAGGCGCTGGAGCCTTCACACTCATCAGACTTTACAAGGAATTGCTTCCGTTGATGAATTTCACAAGCTGGCTAAATCAAACAGACTACCAGTTTCATATATGTTTTATATTTACCTTAATAGCGTAATCCCTAGCTTCAGGATACTGTATGAGGTGCTCAATGAAGTGCTCCGTCCTCTTGCGGAGGCACTCCAGCGTCTCCGCTGTCACTATGGCTGATATTACATACGCTGTCCGAGAGTGGATTGATGTCTGTGAAAGATATTTAATAATAAAAAAAAACATTATTTGACTAGCAAATCAAATAACAATTAAAAAAAATCGGATTACAGCAAAGCCTTTATAAATTTATAGAAGTTCTCCTGTAATCCGAGTTTCTCGCTAATGGAGGTTGCATGTCGGGACTAGACAATGACTTTCGCTTGTCCTCTACAAGGTTCCTCTTCCTCTTCTTATTCAGGTTCGACTATATTAAAATTGTATAATTTTTTTATCAATTTTTAACAGTGGTATCCTGGCCCACAGTCGGTCAATCAACTTCCATAAGTGAGAAAGTCTGATTATAGAGAAACTTCTATAAACGAGACATATATCGCGGTTTGAACTCTCTCTCCAAGTTCAACTTTAGATGAACACGGAATAGTAAAAAGATTGTAAGTGGATGGATGTATAAGTAGAGAAAGGTCAAAGAAAATATGGAATGATGGTGTAAAAAAAAATAACTCAAAAACTACTAAATAGTTTTTTTTAAACGTAAATATGGGACCAAATGGCAGCTATTTTGCATCGAGCAAAAAAAGAGTCACGTAAATCGGTTCAGAACTCGCTGCTCAACTTCCGAACATACATAAAAAAAAACTCATTGACTTGATAACCTCCTTCTGTTGGAAGTCGGTTAAATATATGTGTAAGAAATGAGTAAAGATATTTAACTTCGTAGCAGATAGAGGAGTATGTGGAGACACAAGTTGAAAAATACAATTTTAATAAATGATTATTAAGTAAGGAAAAAATCGAGTTAAATTGAACATTTTTTTCTCGATTTATTGTACAATATAATGTAATTTAATTAACTTTCTAAGATATTCACAATTAAATACATACAATTTGATTTTCGACGCATTTCGTTACAAGAGTGAGAAGAAAAATATAACTTGAGTGAAGTAAAAGAGAGATATACATTACATAGAAACAAAACTAATTAAAATTAATTCAAATAATCATATTTGTTCTATTTTATTGACATTATCTTATGTAATCAATCAAAACTTTCACATAACTGATTATAATAAGGTCATTTACATTTCCTTGTTCGTATCGTAGTTATCAGGTCCCCTACTGTATTTAAATATATAAACCCCCTTATTCCGAAAAAAAAATAAAGTACTATGATAAACGAGGACCAATAAGTCGTCGATTATACAATACTGGAGGACACTCGGAACTAAACAGAGCAGGGGTCTCATTGGACTAAATTATGTATCATAAAAAGTACTAGGAACAAGGATGTTCTGCATTTTGGAATAAATTTTATGACCACCAATACCAAACGTAGAAAGTACAACAGTAATAATGCTGATTCTCGTGTCGGAATAAAGCGGTATATCACGACATATGCACGCATTTTTATAGATGTTCAAGCAGTTTTTACTTATTTTATATGTCTGGCCGGCAAGAAAAGAAGAAATATGAATTAAGTCAAAATGCTTATGTCAAATGGTTTTTTTTTTATGGTCTTCTTTCTGTTCTATTTAATAATACACGTTTTTTCTTAATTAAAGTTTTTTTCATTAAATACAGCAAACATTTGAAAGGGCCGCGACAGGGCAAACAATAGATAAGATATAAAATATCATTATAGAAAGTAGATGGAAGCCATATTTCTTTCCCATATGAGGATATTGGTAGTGGAACAGAATTTGGGGGAGGTGACACATTGAAAGTAGAAATATCCCTTTTCCGAGCGTCTGCAAAAAAGATTCTAAATTTGAAGATGGTAGCATGGGCTGCCATTGGCTCAGGGGTTGAGTATTTGACTTGTAATCAGCACGGCCTGGATTCAAATCCATGTACCATTGTGTTGTTTGGTTAACGGATTTTACATGTACATATTTACCCGACGTTTTACGGCGAAGGAAAACATTGTGATGTCTGCACTTATCGAAGAAATTTAGATATGTGTGAAGTCACGGACTGGGCCAGCGTGGTAGACTATAGCCTAGCCACTTAGTGTAGGCTTCGGGTCTCTTGGTTGGGTTGTATAGTGAGGTGATGATGATGATGAAGTAATGGTAGTACTGACCTTGGTAATAATAGGTTTATTTGATTTCCATCCTGGTTCAGATATTTTACCGAAATGCAAATCCTTTTTCAACTTCAAACCTTGTAAAAAACTTTCAAATGTAATCTCCTTCGCTTCCGAACCAACACTAAGCCCTGCCTGTGGTTTTTCTTCTGTTTTCTCTATTATTTGTTTGTCTGTCTGTACATCTTTTGTTGTCCCTTCGATCGTGGATGCATTTAATACATGTGCAGATTTGTTATCAATTGATTTTGTACCTTCTTTTATTTGTGACAATCTTATTGTTACTGCTTTCTCGAATTTCTTGATCAAATCTAATATACGAAAATTCTAAATTGAATAACGAAATAAGGTTACAAAGGTTTTAATCTTGAGGTTAAAGTGATACGTAAAATATTCTTTGTTATTAATGCATAAAAAGGAATACAGGAAGTTTATTAAACTGTATGCAAGTTTTTGGGTTCATTGAACTGCATTATGTTTTGATGTCAGTACACTAATAAAATATTATTTATGAATCTTTATTGTGCGTAATATAGTAGCCTATGAATTTAGAAACTTTATGGCTACTTTTACTTAAATAGTAATAAAATGTTTACTCACTCTCCCATTGATCAGGCGTTGCAGGCTTAATTTTCTGGATTAATTTTTCAACTTCTGTATTTAAATTTGTCATAGATAAATAGTGCCGTATTATCTTCCATTGTCCCCCGAAGGACGACATTCTTATTTACACACTATACCACTAATTTAATTGTAAAATAATGTTAAGAATAATTATTTTTTTCACGTATTATTTCTAAGTCACGTACACCACTGTTTTCAACCGCGACCAAACGCGCACTGGCAGCACGGAAATGTCTAGATATTATAGATATTTCTGGTCTAGTTTAATGTTTCAGTATCGACCACTTTACAATCGCACTGAGCCGAGTCTTGCAAATAAATATTGCTAAAATAAAAATAGATCAATGACAGAATTCGCGAATGACGTAAAGTGGCGCGATCAGTACTACCAACACGACGGAATCAAAACAAATCAAATAGATAGTACGGAAACATTCACTTTATCACTTTCGAAAGATAATTAAAAAAACTGATATGTTGCTTCAATGAGAACAAGTATGTTATTGAAACCGCTACTATATTAGGAACCACTTTTATAGCATTATCAAAACATGTTTGCTTAGCCAATTAATTCACTAATCTACTACGTGTTATGACGATGTAAGCCACACCTCCGCGTAGTCAGCACACGTTTTATTTGTAAACAAACATCGTATGATCCGATTTTGAGACTAATCCAACATTTTCGTCGAACTAGAATCGTCGAAAATAACATATGACTTAGATTTTGTTATTGTTTGTTATATTAACCTAAACTGAAACAAATAACAAACAATAATATTTACATATGATAACTTTGTTATTTTACGCCTTTGCCTTTGTATTTTACGAAATATTTGGGTTTCTTTTTGTAGATTAACTCTGGAATAGTCGAGTTATAACGCAGTCGCGCTATCAAAAATATTAAAACCAAACAATGTCCACTAATTAAGTAGACGTGGTTAATTTTTATATGACCTTCAAATACGCTTGAATTACAAACAAGACACACGTCTATATTATAAATTATTTTTACTTTGTCTCACATCGTGCCAACTAGAACAGACGAAGTGTGTCATTTCTCATTTATCATACAATAGTAGCCTTTATTCTTTAAGCCTTGTACGCACTAGGATAGTATTTTAGTAGCAAGTAGCAAGTAGCAAGTATCCGAACAAAGGATTTACTACTGTTCGGACTCGTTTAAGCCTAAACCTACGCAGTAGGGTAGTAATTTAGTACTATTATCATGGTGCGAACAAGGCTTTAGAGACAGTCATTGTCGTTTCAGCGTGGCGTGTTGGTCGTAGGCCTCTTATCAGATCTGCAAAACGTAGAAGGGAAGACTGTACGAAATATTGTTCATAGAGATTTCGTAGATAAGAACCGTCAACATATTATGATACTAGCCCCTTATTCCGAAAAAATGTATAAAGTACTGCGATAAACGAGGACAAATAGGTCATCGATTATACGATACTGGAGGACGCTCGGAACTAAATGACCAGGGCTCTCATTGGACCAAGTTATGTATCATAAGAAGTATCAGGAACAAGAATGTTCTGTATTTTGGAATGAATTTTATGAATGTACCAAACGTTGAAAGTACAACAGTAATAACGCTGATACTCGTTACGGAATAAAACGGAATGAGTTTGAGTAAACAGGTGTCTAAAATAACTATGAATGTTTACTTTTCCCATATGTTGAGTCGCAGGTGAAATGCGCATATCGTGATTAATGCAAATATTCCGATTGCGTTGTACAAATCCCATTGTTATTGAAATAATTAACGTACTGTGTCCACGAATCACGATGCAAACATATTTTGTACTAACAATTTCTCTATAACCTAAAGCTGAACTGCGTAGCTTATGTCCATCATAATATATTGAGCCTGTTTATCAACATACACTTCTCCATTGAGGTCCTTCTGTAATAAAGCCTTGTACGCACCAGGATAGTATTTTAGTCGAGTAGCTAGTATCCGAACAAAGGATTTACTAATCTAATCTACTAAAATGTTGCTGTTCTACACGTTTAGTTCCTAAATTACTACCCTAGTGCGTAGGTTTAGGCTTAAACGAGTCCGACCAGTAGTAAATCCTTTGTTCGGATAAATGCTACTTGCTACTCGACTAAGATACTATCCTGGTGCGAACAAGGCTTAAATTAGAAGTGACATTTGAGCCCGCAAACTAAGGTTCAGCTTTGGCAGATTGAATCAACTTCTTCGCAGGCATTACGTTTCGCTACGGTGCCATTTTGCCTTTAAATTAAAAAAGCAAGATTGTAGTCAATGGATATTATAAATGCCTATTATTATGCAAATGAAACTTGTTATGCGAATAACAATTATATAACTTGAAACGTCGCAAACATCTGCGCAATTTACGCTCCAAGGTTATATTTATCTTGTCAAATAGAGCTACTGCAATATAGATAAAGATATTTACATTTGAAATACGACTATTGTCATCTCATTCGTTCTCTTTAGAAAAACAGAGATAACAGTTTAATAGGTTGGTGAGTTATGTTGAAAATAAAAAACCATTTTTATAAAAAACAGATAGATATATTTCTTATGAAAAATAAATATAACGAATATTAGAGAGTACAATTTAATTATCTATCACTATATTCATATTATTAAGGCTATGCATTAATTTAAAATACTAAATATTGTAAAACCGAAATGCTAAAAATTATCATGTTGGCAGCACTGAATATGAATTATATTTCGAGATTTAATGTTGGCAGCATCTAAAAATGCAAACGCTATTTAATGAAAACAAATAAAACATCTTCATATTTTTATTTTTTTACTTTGCGCATCGTAAATAAAAGCCAATAGCGGGTTATCTATAAAAACAATATTGTCACAGACAAAGCATATGTTTTTCTTAATTTAATCTGAAACAGTTACCGATATTTGAAGACTTTAATTCACTTAGATAACCTCAAATATATCTATAATAAATATTTGTGCAATTTTAACATTCATTTCATTAAGACATTCGACCTTAAACCACTACCAAAATCCAATAAGATAAATATTCGAGTACCTAAAATATATACCACTATCTGCCACACTCGGAATCATTTAGTGATCACTAAGGGAGCCTTACTGTAAGTTCAGTGATAGATGAACACTGAAGCTTTGTTCCTTAGACCGCTGGCCAGCGTGTCACCGAAAGGGACAAAACATGTAGGACATGTATATTTCACTGCCACTTTTACACCCCAAAACACCACAACGCACCATGTTTATGTGAAGTGACATTGCACTAACAGTTCACAATTTGTGAATAAGAAGTGTTAACTTTTTTTACTAAAAAATTGGTAATAAAACGCTGACAAAAAAAGTCATTTTTGTCATACTAAAGTGCTGCCATATAAAAAACCAGCACGCGGGGTGAAACAGAAGTTAGTGCAATCTATCTCGTACATTTACAAGACATGGAAATAAGTCTTTCTTTTTCTTGTGTGAATGAGACAAATATAACCAGCGGTCTATGTTTTCTCTGTCTACGCTCCGATCAGACAAAATTGTGCTTTATGCAATTTCGATAAACGGTATAATTTTACTCTTGATAAGAAAATACGTGGAAAATAAAAATAAATGTTATTTCATTCGCATAAAGGTCAATCTTATTAGCGATAAAAATCGGTAGACTCTAAGGGTCTGCTTAAGTGATCATTAAACGGCCCTAAGTGCGTCACTAAAATATATATAGCAGTAAACATAGCCAGTCTCTATTTTAGTCTATACAAGTTACCTTTTACCTTTCCAAAAAAAAGATTTGGCAATTTTATTTTTATTAAAAACTATTAATACTAAACAAATTATATTCAATTTTAATAAAAGCGGAAGAAATAAAATTAAAATTATTAAATCAAAGCCTTATTTTACCGTTCATAAAACAGTTAAATGCTACAATCAAATAAAATGCAAATTTTATTTATTTAATATTACATTATATTTCATCAACTTGTAATAAATTATGTTATTATAAAAACTTTTTGTTATCGAATAAATGAAAAATTATTATTTACACAATAAAAAATACACAATTTATTTTGAAAAAGGTTATTCAAAATCTTGAAAAAAAATCTTTAGAATATAAAAAATAATTAAAAAGGACATACATTAAAAATAATTACGATATTCAACCATAGCCATTTTTTTAAATGGATTAAATTAATTAATTATTAGCATAAAAAACTTATTTCATAACTATCGTTAAGGCAAGAAGCATCATTCTATTTTATTATGATGAATTCTAATAAAAAAAGAAATATCAACTATATTTCTACGTCACTAAGTTACAAAATAGCTTAACAGTAAAATAATTGATCTTTTTATAGAATATTCTATTTTTAAACCGTTATTAAATAATTGTTTCAAATAAATGTCCATTATGTGCGTTAATATTCGAAAATGTTAAAAATAAAGAAGTTAAAGGAAAACCACATTTAGCATAATATCAATACAGTTTATTATTGCTTGAGTAAAATTTATAATACTAAATTCAAAGAGATATTATACATAGAGGGAGCACTCCATACTAATTTGACGTTAAAAAGCGTGCCAAAAAAGAAATTATTAAAAAAAAAACTTGCCAGTATCATGAAAAAATTTCCCAAGTTTGGGAAATTGCGTGTTTTTTTTTAAAAATAAACAGTAGAATAAACTAAAACATTCATCAAAACGGTAATTATCGTTTTTAATTATTACTATTTTATTTAAAACAATTTAAATCCAAACAATTTTTAACAAAGACTATTTTTGTTTTATGGTTGTTATAAATTTTTAATTAGCGTTTTAAAAATGTCTCTATTAATTATAATATTAAACTTTAGTAAATACTATGAAATACAATTTAAATTTGAGAAAAGAGGTTACATTCGGTCGACTTTTTATGTCGGCAAATGTAATTTAGAGGTAAACACTTCCTACATTTGACCTCCGGAGGTCAAAGAAAATGCCTCACTTTTAGGCATCGAGTGTTTTTTTTTTTTTTGGTTTCGCGGGGGAATGCTTTTATTCACTTCGCCGCCCCTGCTGCGAGGGCAGCAGGGACGGCTTCGTGCGGGGCTCCCGGCCTTGTAAAGAGGCCGGACTACCCGCTAAACCCCCGCGGTGTTCCTCCGTCTCCTTACCGGACCGTGGAGTCCATTATTAGTATATCCACGGCCCGGCTAGGTTGGCCCCTTGGTAGGGGCCCGACGCGTGTAGGGAAGGGGTTTCAATAGAAAGCCCCTTCCCTCTTCTCAAATGATGCCTCCCCTCGGAACACGAGAGGGGAGGCACCCGCCACAATCGGTAGGCATCGAGTGTTCCATCTACAGTATAATATATCTTTGACTAAATTATTTGTAGAAAAATGACCCCTAATGTTACATACAAAAAAAGTTTATTATTGCCTGAATTGAGTCTACTAGATATATCTATCTCACTTGCACATAATGCACTATTCTATAGTACAGTTTATATTCTCACAGTTCAGAAACATTTCATCGTTTTTTTACAGTTGGCAACATTGCAGTTGCATCTCTGTCGCACATTACAAGCATTTTCAAAGTAAGGAAATATTTCATAGCAACATATTTAAATAAAAATGTGCATAAATCCGCACCATTTTGTATCGGTAAAATAAACATTTTGTTTTAAATGGTAATCTCCTAAATAATTTAAATGGTAATCTCCTAAATAAAAAAAAAAATACGTCAATATCAATTTAAATCAAATATGGAGTAAATCGACATTTACTAAAAGATTTCGACCGGTAGTGTCGTTATAAAGAAAAGAAACATATTACTATGCACATTCTTACTTAAAACATAGTAAGTACAATCGCCGAAATCCGCGGTGTTCCACTTACAGAAAAATAAAACAAATTACGTTCCTTTTTCAAAATAACCAATTATGATCGCTCAAATGAAATAATAATAAAAAACAATTAGTTGTATAATCGGGTATAACTGACCGACGGATTTTTTTTTATTAAGACATATTGAAACCTGCATCACCTTGGTTATTGTTTCCGTCGTATTGCATACCAAACGATTGTCGCTTTTAAGGTGGAACATCGTCAGTTTTCTCGATTGTTCATACTAACACTATAACAAGGGACCGAGATATTTACCTCACTAAAGCCTTGTACGCACTAGGATAGTATTTTAGTCGAGTATCAAGTAGCAAGTATCCGAACAAAGGATTTACTAATCTATTTTACTAAAAGGTTACTGTTCGAACATGTTTAGTTACTAAATTACTACCCTAGTGCGTAGATTTAGGCTTAAACGAGTCCGAACAGTAGTAAATCCTTTGTACGGATGCTACTTGCTATTCGACTAAAATACTATCCTGGTGCGAACAAGGCTTTACGGAAGTCGTACGTGGAGATCAAACTAGCTTATCCATGTTTAATATAAATATATAAATCTCTATATTTACGTAGTTAACGCGGCCGCATATTCATTTAAAGTCTTCAATCCATACTTACCTGTGACTCTAGTGTTGTGTCCGCTGAGCGCGGGATTGATATGAGCATTGTGTAGTTCCGAGACTTGTGTAGAGCAGGCCGCCGCGGGATCGCCTGAGGTTTTTAGACTACCTAGCCTGTTTTGATATTTTAATTTATATTAGATTCTTTAAAATATTGTATTTTTAGAATAGGTCTATAGATATTTTTGAAGCAAAAAGACGAATTCGGGATAAAAACGAAGATTTCGCTTCGTTGTGAGGCCGTTTTATTGCGAATTCGGTCTAACGTAGTCCAGGCATTATAAAGTGAGAAAATGTTCCTTTTTAGGTAATTCTGTCTATGTATATGGCCGTAAAAAATGACTGATTCAAAAATGTTTGATTTTTTTCACACATTAAACTTAAAAAAAAAACCTTAAATTAATGTGAAATCTATGAATTTTATTAATTTCTGAAATATGATTTTTTGGAATGTAATCTATACTAATAAAAAATACAAGATTTTATGTACTCTAATTTTGCAAATATCAAAAAAAAACCTTTATTTACCCAAATTAATTTATACTATAACTATTCTAGTTTTTCCCAATATATATTTTTTTAAAACAATATAATTCTTACCAGAACTCATTCCCGGGATGTGCATTCCCGTCCCAAGGGTATGTCATAACTAACAACTTGCCCGCGTGTTCGCCTGTCAATTTAGACGACGGCTGACGATTTTCTAATTGTACACTAATACCACCTAAAAATAATAGAAATTGACTTTTTAAGTCATCCTACTTTATATCGGCGACGAAATTCAAAGATATGTGTATTCACGCAAAATACGCGCTAGTCGTGGAGTTGCGGAAAATGGAGCCCATCATGGGACGAAACCTTTAACCTTTTATTATAACGGTTCAATAGATCTTGATGTAATTTTGCACAGATGTAGAACATAGTCTGTCACATATGTCACGTAGGCTACTTACTAAGTTTTTTTAATCTACGCGGACAAAGTCGCAGGCAACAGCTAGACGCATATAAAATTGAACGAATTTTGAAGATTCATTGAAACTTACCTTTCGGATGACGTTTACTTTCAAAGAATATTCTCTTTTCAGACGATGTTTCGGTTTCCGACGAGTTTGTGAATAGCGCTGAAAATACGTAATTAATTGGAAACTTAAGTAACTTTTATAATAAAGCAATTAAAGGGTTTAGTAGTTTAGACTTTAGAGTTTTTCTTGGGTTTAAAAAAAAATATCATATTATTTTTACACAAACAATATTACAAAAAAAATGTCAAAGGTTAAAAAAGAAATGTTTAAAACGATGAAAAACCACGACAGATTTGACATATTTTTGTATACTAAAATTACAAAAAGTTTTTTTTTTTTTAAGTACTGCAATAAGTCAAAAACTACTGATCCGATTTCAAAAAATCTTTCACCATTAGAAAGCTACATTATCCCCGAGTAACATAGGCAATTTTTAGACAAAGTCACAAGAAACCGCTAGTTATTTCTCACCTAGTATTCCCGGACTGGGATGTAAGAACGCAAAGTTTACGTCTGACACATGATCTAACATATCTTTCTTCAAAAAAGATCGTATCCTTTCTAAAAATGTCAAAATATATACATCACATTGATGTTCTGATATCATCCATACACCTAGACCTGGAAGTAAGCACATCACAATTTTAAAAAAAAGAACGAAGAGAGCAGAAGATTTAAAAAAAAATCTGTTAAGACAAATGCCATAAATAGTATCTTTTCAGTTATTTTAAAATTCAAAGTAAATTTACAAGGTCATGTTCAAGGTTAAATTTAAGCACATTTCGTTACATGAGCGAGAGACATTAAACATGAGATTGAAGTGTAAATATATTGTCGTCTCTCTCATTCCTACGACGTATGAGCGAGAAACAAGATATGCTTTAACATGAAACTGAAGTGTGAACATGATGTCATCTCTTTCATTCTTATGACGTATGAGCGAGAAGGAAGATATACTATAAAATCTTATCGAAGTAAATATGGTCATCTCTCTCTCTTTGAAAGAGACAAACTATACAAATCAATAAAGTCAGTAATTTGTAAAACTTACCGCATCCAATAATATTTAAAAATGCATTTCTTCCAGCCTCCTTAGCTCTATATTGAGCTTCAATGAGCGCGACTTCAGCGAGAACACACAATCTCTTATAATAAACTTCATTATCAAAGATATAATCATTTTTTGTTTTCACATATCTATCTGTATATTTTTTCTCTTCGGATTTATCTTGAATATTTACATATGATGTTAATTCTTGGTATGTATAACTGTGTACCTAAAAAAACATTTTTTATATTATAAAGTGGCACACGAGCATGAAGCCACGTGGCTTCGCCGAAATAGCGAAGCGATCATAGTAATATATACATAGTTAACATTTTCTGTCAATAGTTAAATTATACCAATTCTTCTAAAGCAAGATAATCATTTTTCTAATATATTTCTACGTAATAAGCACAACAAAGTTATCTTTATTAGAGAGAAAGAGAAAGGTAGGGAGAGAGACAGCAAGAGACAAAGAGGTGTAGAGAGAGAGAGAGAGAGAGCCAGTATACCAGCTAGAGGGATGAAAGAGACTAGTGAGTAATTAGAGAAAGGAAAAAAAAACAGCAACTAATTATATATTTGATGCTATGTTACTCGGGAATAATGTAACTTTCTAATGGTGAATGAAGATGGTGAAGATTTTTTTAAATCGGCCCTGTAGTTCTTGAGTTATAACAATACATACGAAAATACAAAGTTTTCCTCTTTATAATATTAGTATACATTCAATTTTTTATATTAGAGAGTGGCACACGAGCAAGCGGCCACCTGGATTCGCTGAAATATCGAAGCGACCGCTGTCCATAGACATCTGCAATTGCATATGCGTTGTCTACCCTTAATCTACGGAGGAGACGCACAACAAGAGGATAATTCCTCCTCCTATACGTCCCCTTCCCCGCCATATCTACTTCCCCATCCCATAATAACGACCCAATGTAATACTAACCTGATAAAACTCCGACCACATCTGTCTCCACATATGTTTAGCGGACTGATTATTTCTTACATACGTAGTTTTTAGTACATTCAAACAAGTTGTCGGTGTCACTTCTTCACCGTAGCCGTTCTCAAGGGAATTCTGTTGGTCTGTTATTAATATATCTTCGTATTCCATTCTATTCGCACGTTGGAAACGTGGCCCTACGAGACCTGGATTTAAAAAAAACACAAAATTGACAAAAAAGTATCATCTATCTAGACTGACTAAGATAACTTATCCGGTTGCCTAAAAAATGAAATCATGACATCATTAAAAAACTGTCAACCGAAAAAAAATATGTACAGTACAACTGTAGACGTATTTTTCTTATTATAGCATTTTCTGATGCAAACAGCGATATTGACTAGCTGTTGCTCGCGACTTCGTCCACACAGAATTAAAAAAATATATAAACTATTACTTAGTGATATTGTAGCTTTTGAATCTTAAAAAAGAATTTAAATAGCCTCAGTAGTTTTGAGTTATTTCAATACATACACAAATTATTCCTATTTATAATATTAGTATGGATAAAAATAGCATACCAATAATAATAGCGTCTTCTTCTGCATTATCTTCTTTGACAACTCCAGAGTTCTTTCTCTCACCATCGTTGATGCACTCTGTATACCCACTCACATACACCATGGAGGCTATTTTCATTTCATCGTAACTTAGACAGTTTTCTAATACTAGTGGAGGTTTTTGTTGTAATGTACCTACTGTCTCCCATCCACCGTGACTAGAAATCAAAATTAGGTTATATTAAAAATAATAATAACTATTGAGCAAGATTACAATCCAAAAAAAGACAAATGTGAAGTAAATGGATTATCCAGAGGCCTAATTCCATTATTTCCCCTGCTTACTAATTCTAGTATTTCTAATAATAGGGTGAAAAGGGAATACATGGATATAAGAAATATCTATTGTGCGTCTCCTCCTCTGTAGATAAAAGGAATCTATCTTCAACGGTCAATTCTCTATTTTCGGCGAATTCCGTGAACCACATGCACGTTTGCCGCCTAATACAACAAAAAATTACATTACCATTTGTATATTACCGACGCTCTTAGATGAAGGAAAACATCGTGATGCAACCTGCACATATCGGTGAAGAAATTCAAAGATATGTGTAATCACGTAAAATACGCGCTAGTCGTGGAGTTGCGGAAAATGGAGCCCATCATGGGTCAAAACTTTTAACCTTTTTTAAACTTTTTACCATTTGTATGGTTAAAAAGAAAAAACCCTACTTATGAATATTCTCAAAATGTTAATATTTTGTGAACATATGACAAATTTTAAATATAATTAACTGTTTATAAATATTAAAACACATATAAAACATACCCTTCTTCTCCAGTAATTAGTTTATATGTATCATGTCTTCCCATGAACGTGATAGCACGCTTCTTCAATATCCTATCAATTAACTCCGTCACTGTCATCTCTTTGTATAACAACTTTTCAATACTTGTACCAAATTCTCTGTTAAAATAAAAAAAAAAACCCTAATACATATAATAATAGACTGACAATGTTAAACCGGCTACAAACCTTCAGTTAAAACTGAGCGGTTCTCAATTTACCTACACGTCAGTTTTAACTGCGCTGACGAACTGTACAGTTAAAACTGAGCATCTGTAGCCGGCTTTACCTGAACAGGGGATTAGTCAAACTAAATTATGACAGCTCAGTAGCGCCACCCTGTCAATGTGATACTTGTCATTTTCATCGGAAACAATCATCAATCAACAGGATCAAAACGGAAGCAGCAATGTCACTTTAGTAAATTTCAGTAAAGTACAGAATTTTTTCTCTACAGCTTAATTAGTCCGAGTTGGTGATAGAAACGGAGATTTTGCTTCGGTTTAAGTCCGTTTTTATCGCGAAGTCAGTCTAATGAAGCCATAAGGTAATTGGCACACCACGAATGTATCTGACTGTCCCACATTTTCATAGTTAAGAATAAAGATTATGAAGCAATTATATTATTATTTGAAAATAAAATAAGGAAATTCAAAAGTATTATTCAGGTATAATTAAAGCATTTTTAATATCTCACGCACATTTCAAGGCAATAATTAACTAAAAAAAAACAATTTAAATACAATACTGCTTAATCATTAAAGTTTCTTAAGAAGTACAACTTTTGTATACAGTTAAACTTGGTTAAGCGAGTCATTCTATGGTCCCGACGAGCTACCTCCATAAGCGAGAAATTTGTATTACAAAAACCTCTATAAGCCAGACAAATATCGCGATCCCTTGGACTTTCGTTATCCAGGTTCGACTGTATTTAAAATTTAACTTTACATCAATAATTTTTTTTTTTATTAAATTAAGTTCTTACCTTTTATAAATAAGAAAATGCGTCATAAGAAGCAGAACTCTTTCATGTATAAGAGGGTAGGTAGAAACTAAATTTCTTTTTAATTTTTCAATTGACCTCCTTACTTGTAATTTCTCTAATCTGTGTAAACAAAACACAACAAGTATAATATACTAGCTTTGCTTCACAGCTTCGTTCACGAGGAATAAAAAAAATTAGTGAAAGAATTTTTATAATCGACCCCGTAGTTTTTGAGTTATTAATGCATACAAAAATACAATTTTGATATTATTAGCTGTTGTTCGAGACTTCGTCCGCGTGTAATTAAATAATTTAGCCTATGTTACTCGGGGATAATGTAGCTTTCTAACAATAAAAGAATTTTTTAAATCGGCCCAATTATTGAGTTATTTCAATACATACAAAAATATAAATCTTTTCTCTATATATTAGTATAGTACTTACCTGACTGTTTCAATAGGAAACGGTATCGGGAACGCTTTACTTTTCTTTATAATCTCCTCTATATCATCTGACAGTTTCACTGAAGGTATGTCAGTGCATTGTCTTAAAAGTTCATTGGTCTCTTTGCCCATACTCGGGTAGCACCAATCCGGTTTACACCTATAATAATAAATGTAATTATGTAAAAATTATTATCACCAGCTACGTCACCACCGAGGCCAAGTGCGGGTCGACTTCACACATATCTTTGAGTTTCTTCGCCGATATGTGCAGTGTAGTGTAGTTCGACTAATGATGGGCTCCATTTTTCCTTCACTCCACGACTAGCGCGTATTTTGTGTGAATACACATATCTTTAAATTTCTTCAATTCAATATGTGCAAGTTGCATTACAATCACATTGAAGTAACTCAAAAACTATTGGACTGATTTAAACAATCTTTCACCATTAGTAAGCTACATTATCCTTGAGTGACGTAGGCATATTCCACGCAGATGAAGTCGCAAACATAAGCTAGTAATTTCTATTTTAGTTGAGTAATACAGTTTTATTTATACTATGAATAAATATACATATACTAGTATAGCTAAAAGAATGCATATATTATGTTGACTGTTATTAAATTAATGCATTTTTAACAACACAATGTTTACATTACACATATTGAAAACAATAACTATATTGCATACTTTTATATTTAAATTAGCTGTTTTTCGCGACATTGTCTGTGTGGAATTGAATAATATAGCCTATGTTACTCGGGGATAATGTAGCTTTCTAATGGTGAAAGATTTTTTGAAATCTGCCTAGTTGTTATAGTAATGGAGCCCATCATGGGTCAAAACCTTTGACCTTTTTACTTCAATGTGTGCAAAAACATTCCTCTTTATAATATTAGTATAGATAAACAACCAAAACACTGAATAGACAATAAATCCATTTCAAATATGAAATTCTAATAAGCAAGTTTATAATATTCTTGCTCCTATCCCTTACATAATGTTGTCACAACATCCTTCCATGCATCTCTATCAGCCGTTATATCAGAATTTACGGTTCAACTGTCGCAAAGGGTGCACTTTTTTAGGACTTAGAAAAATTTTCAAGATTTTTCTTACTTCAGAATAAGACCCACTTTTTATGTTGTTGTTGAATTTACACCCTTGCCTTTTTTAAAACACTCCTTCTATATATCCTTTGGTACAAATACAATGGTAGACAAAGCAGTCTTAAAAGTATTTTTATTTACAAGAATTTTAATCTTAAGTATTTCTATGTATCGAGATTTAAGCTTGTTTTTCCTTATTCCGGTGTTACACCATATTATAATTATATTAACTAGACAAAGTACAAATGGTTTATTACAATACATTTAAATATATTAATGAAATTATTAATATAATAGATATGATTGTAAAATGGAAATGTTTTAAAAATAATATGATTCTTACCACGCAAATGTTTGAAAATGCCGTAAACTATCCATCTTCTGTGAGTATTTCTTGAAAAGTAATGAAAGAATTAGTTATTTAAAGTAAAAAATATTTATTAAATATTACAAAATATACTCACAAATATTTGCCGTTTAAGTATATTTTGACTCAGCGACAAGCATTTATTATGTAACAACATACATATAATACATGTAACTCAATTAAAAGTGTTTTTACAATATTTTTTCATATGAAAATATAAAGTTTTTAAAGAAACAATTTTCGGTAAATTCAATGACGTAAAAGAGAATGATAATTTGACATTTGAGTTTGACAATGACAAACGGAGCGTTTTCAGAGGCATAGAGTAGTAATTATAAAATGCTCAAAACTAATAACAAATCCAATTGGAAATTGAACAAAACTTTTATTTTTAAACTTTCAACAGTTTTAAATTGTTTTAAAGAATTTTCTTTATAAATAACTACATTTCCTACCATTGTTAATAAATATTGTGAACCATAAATGAAGTCTAATTACTCTGTTGTGAAACTACAAAAAATGCTTTGGCTTAAAGGTCTTTGTTACCAGGCCATAAAATCTCAAAAAAAAAAATGCTGTCAAAGTCAAATTTGATGTCAGTGTCATTTTTTGGCGGGTTAATTTTAGTTTTTGTAATCTAAATTTTCGATTCAATAGAAAACCGTAATGAATATTAGTAAACCGTGATTTATGTGCTGATTTATTTGTTTACTTCTGTC
This sequence comes from Papilio dardanus tibullus, assembly GCA_013186455.1. Classification (NCBI taxonomy): domain Eukaryota; kingdom Metazoa; phylum Arthropoda; class Insecta; order Lepidoptera; family Papilionidae; genus Papilio; species Papilio dardanus. The sequence goes on from QDHC01007227.1 coordinate 467,543, forward strand.
AGTTTATTGTTATAATTTTACCTTCATCATGGGAGATTTACAACAAGTCCGTGTTGAAGTTAATAATGCGTTCAAACTTAGTGGATTTACGATTCGGAGGGAGGCGAGTACTTTTGTTGCTGAACAACTTGTTACTCTAACATCGCAGGAACGACAGAAAATGATTGACAAACTTACCGCACATCTTTTACACCAATGTCTGTCCCAACCAGTGTTAGAAAAACAACATTTGGAGGTAGCTTACAAAGAGTGTTTATCATTAGGTTTAGAAGAAAGTGAGACAGTATTGAATGTTATTGATGCATTCGACATACCAAAATTAACCTACGATAACGAAAGGAAGAAATTTTTAAAAGATATCAGAGCTAAAAATAATTTATACCCTGAACCCAAATGGAAAGCTCAAATGTTGATAGATAGATATACAATAATATGGCAAAGAACTATTAGAAATAAGTTATTTGCGAAAGAAACATTACCATCAATGGAAAGTGAAAATCGTTTTCAATTACGTAAAATTGAAGTACTATTAAGTTCATCAAGTAGAATTAATGATGTTATTGTACTCGGTTTTTTAACACAGTTAACCGAAGGAAAGTTTTATTTAGAAGATCCAACTGGCAGTATCTTATTAGATATGAGTCAAACAAGATATCATTCCGGATTATTCACGGAGAGCAGTTTTGTACTTACCGAAGGTTATTATGATGATAAAGTGCTACATGTAATGGGATTAGTTTTACCACCTTCTGAAAGTAGAGCAACATCATTACCATATTTCGGTAGCTTAAACACATTTGGGGGTAAATCGAAAACATTATTAAGGAATTCACAGAATCTATTAAAGGTAGAACAAGAAAATGAAGATGGTATGTTTGTTTTTTTGTCTGACGTTTGGTTTGATAATCTCAAAGTTATAGCGAATTTAAAAACATTGTTTACGGGATACAATGATTTTCCTCCGATAGCTATTATATTTATGGGTGAATATTTATCATGTCCGTACGGATATGAGCATAGTATACAACTCAGAGCAGCGCTAACTAATTTAGCAGATGTCTTACATCCATTTACTAAATTACGAGAGACATGTAAATTTATCTTCGTACCAGGCAGAAGTGATCCAGCGGCAGCAAATATATTACCAAGACCACCGATACCCAATTCTTTAACGCAAGAAATAAGACAAAAATTAGGTGATTCGGTGATATTTACAACAAATCCGTGTAGAATACAGTATTGTACGCAAGAAATTGTCATATTCAGGCAAGATTTGGTGACAAAAATGTGTAGGAATTCGATACATTTCCCCGAATCTGGGGACATTCCTGATCATTTAACGAAATCTTTGTTAAGTCAGTGTACATTATCCCCTTTATCGTTGGCAATACAGCCTATTTATTGGAAACATGCGGATGCTTTGAGTTTATATCCGATGCCGGATTTGATCGTGGTCGCGGACCATTTTCAACCTTATACAAGATCTTATCAGAGCTGTCAAGTTGTCAATCCCGGATCGTTCCCGAGAACAGAATATTCTTTTAAAGTGTATGTACCTTTTACAAAGACGGTTGAAGATTCTCAAATACCTAAGGAAGATATGTGAATTATCATTTTTTTATGGTGAATATTTAAAAATGAGAAATGAAACAGACTTTATTTTTTGTGATTCTGGGATTTTATTAAGGATAGTAAACAATATATTTTGTCTAGAAATAGAAGATCTTATTACTTAAAGTGGATTTTTTCAATTTTTTAGTGTTTAATGTCAAAAATTATTGTTCTTATTTATTGAAATGATTGTTTAATACATGTTCATAGGATAGGATAAAATAAAAACTGCTATATATAAAATTATTTCTTTATTTATCTCTATATTTACATCAATTTTAAAAATTGTTGAAAAGATAGTACCACGATTTAGTCAGTTATGTGCCTTATACTATAAAAGTGTATAAAATAAATTAAAAATATATATCTTTAACAACTTACATACTAATAAAAAATTACAGATATTTCATCACAGAAAATGTGATATACAAAAGCTTTGAGAAACATTTTGAGATGCATTTTATAAAAACAGTCAAACCTAGATAAGCTCGTTGGGACGAGAGTCATTCTCTGGTCCCGACGAGCTACCTCCATAAGCGAGAAACTCGGATTACAGTCAAACCTCCATAAGCGAGACAAATATCGTCCCTTGGACTCTTACTTATGCAGTTTCGATTGTATGTTACAAAAAATATATTTTGACACTATTTCAGTTAAAAACTTTAAACAGTCAAAAAGTTAAGTTGTTAGTAGTTACAGTATAAGTTTAAATTAAATAAAAATGTATGTAAATATGTATCATCAATTAGTATTTGGTAATTCTAAAAATTATATTTTGTGTAAATCTTGAAATTTTTTAGTGTCAAATTTTATCTATAAATATAAAATATTGTGCATTTAAGTAATAGCAAATGTAAGCTCAAATTTTAAATTAATATAAGTATGAGAATTGTTATTTTAAAAATGGCTTTTAATTAATAAAATTATTGACCATTTTTTTAGCGCGTGTTAACTATTAATGCATGTACATCATCATTAAAATAAAACAAAATAATTAATTGTCTTATATTTTTGGCTTTATAGCCTCGGTTCCTTTTTTTTTATTGTGTCTTCATAGTAAAATGTACATTTTTTAAATGTCTCTAAGCTGAACTTAAACTATAAATTAAATTAGAAACATATAAGAGGGTAGTAAATAAAAATGTATAACAAGGCTCGATTGGACGATTTTATACAAAAAAAATATTCTTGAACTTGATTTTTGGACGCTAATTATAACTACTTGATCGTTTTTGTGACATTCTACTTAAAGAAAAATATTTGTTTATCAAGAGAAATTATATAATACAAGTATATCAAAAGTGGGAACCAATCATGAGTGTTTTTATGTATGTCACGATTTAAAAAAAATCTATCGGTGGTCAGACAGTACATGGGCGTCGCCGAAAAGGGGCTAAGGGAGGTAGGAATCCCCATAGACAGAATACTATAAAATAGATGTAAAAAGTACTTCAAAATGACCATATTAACAATTGTCCCTCGTAGTTAACCTCAGCCCCGGATCTACAATTTTTGAAGACTTCATTAGACTACTGTCACGCAAAAAAAGTCCTTATGCTGTAGCAAAATCTTCGTTTTTTGCCTGAACTCGGTCTTATGAAGCCATACGATTTAAAATTGCAGTTGGTATCTGATGTATTATTGTTTATTTTATGGTGAAAGATAGGTAAATGATGAGATATCGATACGAGTATAAAATGTGAATTTTGCCTCTAAACTTGCCGCTCGGGGACCAGACCCCGGCTTGCCCCCCCTAGATCCGGGACCGCTTAGATCTGGCGACGCCCAAAAGTCCAATAGTATTTTATCAAACACCAGTTATATTATTATAAGTATCCGCGATGGGTGCTAAAGCAACTAAACAGATCATTGCAACAACTATAATTAAAATTATCGGTACGTAGATACTTAGTACTTGTCTTCGGAAACTCGAGAACTGAAAAGAAAAGATAAATTATTTCACAAAATTACATTGTCTCGGCTTCATTAGACCAAATTCGCAATAAAAATGAATTTACGCTGAAGCAAAATCTTCGTTTTTATTGCAAACTCGGTGTAATGAAACCGAATTTATTTTAATGAACTAAATAAACAAAAAAATAAGAGAATAGAATTTCTTGACTAGAAGTTTTATGTCACTAACGGCGGAATTTTCAAACGCCACTGAAATATTTAAGAGCGTCTTACGTGTTAAGTACACGCTTAAACTCCAAATTCTACGGCGATCTCGTTTAATTTTGAGGCCAGTTAGAGTTTAAGCGACGCTTAAAGAGTGGCGTTGGAACATTGGGAAGAAAGATAACTAAAAAGAATAAGCAAGCGCTACTTTGCTAAGCTGTCAAAATCAATTAAGCAAAAAAACTGAAATACCTACATTCCACTAGAAAGTAAGAAAAACGCAATGAATGAATGACATTTCAATTTATTTCAAATATTGGAATGAACTGATAACATGAAGGCGAAGAGAATGGAATGACTTCAAAAGAGACAGACAGATGAAGACTAGAAAGTGAATGAAAGATTTAGTAATTGAATGAGTCACTGAGTTTGTAACTGACTGAATGAAAGATAATGTAATTGAATGAATGAGTGACTGACTCTGTAAATTAATGAATTAAAGATAAAGTAATTGAATTTGTAAATGAGCGTGTGAAAGATAAAGTAATTGAATGAATGAATGACTGAGTCTGTAAATGAATGAATTAAAGATAAAGGAATTGAATTTGTAAATGAACGTGTGAAAGATAATGTAATTGAATGAATGAATGACTGAGTTTGCAAATGAGGAATGAAAGACAATGTAATTGAGTGTGTGAGTACTGACCGGGGCGTCGGTGCCGCGGTCGACGTGCGCGCGCTGGCGCGGCTGCCCCATCATGTCCTTCATGGGGAAGGAGTTGACGCGCCCGTTGCTGATGCGACCCTCCGACACGCACAGCGTCAGCTGACCACATAGACCACATTCTAACATGTCGCCAAATAATCACGTGAGGTCCCCCATATGATATATGCTGAGGCTTTTTCAGCAACTTTTGAACATCACCACCTTGGTGATATGTGAGGTTTTTTTACCAACTTTTTGAGGCCTCACCCACATGGCGAAACTTTGTGAGGTTTTTTAAGCAACTTTTGGACCTCCATCCTGGTGATATTTGGTGACCTTTTTTTTGTAACTTTTTGATCTACCCCCTGTGATATTTGGAGAGGTTATTTACCAACTTTTTGACCTCCACCCCAAAAGTGAATAATTTTATTTATTAACAACATCATCTTTTTCGAATTAATACAAATTGATACTATATTATTTAGAATATATCGTCCACTACCTATGTGCATGTTTCTCGCTCAAAGTAATTTGCTATTCAAATTATTGTTAAGTAGATTTGGCCCATTGCAAATCTATACTATTGTAATATTATAAAGAGTACTACTAGAGTAAAACTTTGTATTTTTGTATTTTGGTTTGTATTGAAATAACTCAAGAACTACTGGGCCGATTTTAAAAAATCTTTCACCATTAGAAAGCTACATTATCGCCGAGAAACATAGGATATATTATTTAATTCCACGGAGACGAAATCGCGCACAACAGTTAGTAATTAATAAAAAGTGAACTAGAAAAAAAAAATAATTGATATCTACCCACCGTGGCGATATTTCGTGATTTTTTCAAACCCTCTATTCGAGTATCAAGTGATTAATGGTCCATACATCCAAAATGCTATCTTGCTAGTAATATTATTGCTGTTTGGCACTATAAGCTGTAAGCTAATGTATGTATTGAGACTTACCGATAGTATAATATGCATGATGACATGGAAGGCGACGAACGCAGCCAGGATATAGACACTCCATATAGGTAGTTCTGCTTTCTGTAGATATACAGCTAGGAATATCGTCACAACTGGAAATAAGAGGAAAGATTTAGTAATATAGACTAGCTGTCGCCCTCGACTCCGTCTGCCTTTAAACAATAAAATTAGTCTGTGTTCTTCCAGACTGTTCTTGATTTGTGCAAAATTAGTCATTACTCTCAGATCATCCATCCAAACTTTAGCAAAAAAAATTATTATATGTATTTGTAATTTAATAATTATCTGATAGACATAAATTTCTTAGTACTAGGTCATATAAAAAAATTAGGTACTTTTATCAATTTTATACAATTTATTATTCATAGATTTCCTATACAATTAAAAAAATAAAATTATACTCACTGCCCAGTATATGCGCGGAGTTACCGAAGAACCAGTGCATCCAGTTGAAGATAGGACGCTTCTTGGTGCCCGGGTGAGGTCTGAAGTAGGCTCCTGTAATTTATACTGGATACTGAACACGCTGTATAATCCTCATCCTTACATGGTATAAAATAATAACGCTTTTTATGTTTGTCCCTATATATGCTTGAATCTTTAAAACTACGCAAAGAATATTGATGCGGTTTTTTAATAGATAGAGTGATTCATAGGGAAGGTAATGTATAATACATTCACAATATAGTAGAGTAACATTGATAATTTAAAGGTTTTTAATATGATGTCGTAAATTAACACATTTTTAGCGCTTACATTGCAAACGCTGCAGTGTTTAATACCAGCATTACACCGATTTGCACCCGTGCGAAGTCAGGGCGAGTCGCTAATACAATTATATTACGGCTGTTCCAGTTTCTAATGCTCTGTTTTTGGGATTTACTTTTTTAAATATATAGTAAACTATTAGATTAAGCCTACATAGCGACCAAAGCTCATATACAGGATGTTTTTAGTTTTACCAATGGGTTGTATGAAGCAGAGTACGACGGTGACGATGCCGGTGATGGCGTGCGGGTTGCCGCCGGCGGAGGACCAGCCGCCCACCTCTATCAGGATGAGGATGAAGCCCAGCATCGTCAGCAGCCACGTCAGCACCATCAGGGTACGATGGTACTGGAGGGTAGTTTGAAAAATAAGGTGCCAAGTCGAATATACTCAAGTCTTGATATAGGGTAGATTCGAAAGTAAGATGGTAGGTCGATTTTACTCAAATCGTGATGCATATTTTGTATTAAGTGTAGGGTAGATTGAAAACTAATGTGAATTGTGACCCTACGGCTTTATAAGACCGATGTCACACAAAAAACGGCCTTACGAAGGTTTTACAAAGCAAAATGTCTAATGAAGCCAGGACTGAAAAATGAAATTACTGTGTGACGCGATAACATGTGTTTCAATAAAAACAATCGAAAAAATTATAAAAAATAATACTTACAGCAAACCAAATATCTTTGCCGCCTAATTGTTTTCCTACCCACGTCTGTCTGAAATACCTGAAAGACAATAAAAATAAATCATAATTAGTAATTAAACAAAAATACAGACTGGTTGTTTGAAACATCTGTCCAGTCATCATTTATACTCGTATTATTGCTATTTATATTTCAAAGGTGTATTGAGCAAAATAGTAGAACTTGCTATTTATATTTGAAAGGCGTTTAACCTCAACAGTATAAAAGCAAATGCTATGTATGTTTCAAAGGCGTTGACTCAAATAAAATGCTATTTAAATTCAATAAGCGTTACCTAGCGAGCAGTATACCGATAGAGGCGCTGCCCAGCCAGGCCACCAGCATGAAGCTGCCGTGCAGCTTGATGAGCAGCTTGCTGGCGGCGGCGGGCGCGGCCACCGTGGCCAGCGCGACCGGAGTACCGGTGGACTCGTAGGCCAGAGAGTGGAATCCGACACGGTCTGGCTCTAAAAAGAGAGAGGTTTATGAATATATATTATTGGCGATAGAGAAAGGATAGGGACTATGAAGTAGAGTATTGGCGATAGAAAAAAGGATAGAAACCGTAAAATAAAGAGGATAAAGACCGGGATAAAAAAGTATTGGCGTTTTCACTTCATCACTAATAGATGGCGCTATGTTAAAATCGCGTAATATTGAATCACGGTATTGTGTTTCCCGCCTCAGATATGAATGTGTGTGCGTATTTTGTTGTAGCGTAGTAATAAAGACTAAAATATCAAAGCGTAGTTTACAAAGAGACATGTTTGTATGATTATGATAAAAAATGTCCAAATAAAAAAATATTACATACCTTTCATACTATCACCAGAAACAACCATCAAATTGTATTTATTATTCGCCAAATCGAAAGTCTGTCCCATAACAACGGAGACAGTGTCCCTTCTAAACTTGCAGTACAATTTACCATCAATTATAGAAGATTCCAGCAATTGTACTATTTCTTGAGGAGAATCAGATCTCCTTACGTAAGGTTCCGCTTTAGGATACGTCCAAGAAGTGAATAAAGACACACTGCCTCTATCATTCCTAATACATTCCATGGCGCTGTCATCGCCCATTTTATTATCTGTGCTCAATCCCGCGGCGATATATTTAGGGTTATCTGTGCCCTGTATTTCGAAGGTGTAAGTGTCGCCAGCTACAAAAACTGCGACTATAGCTTTGCAGTTGCCAGTTTTTATGCAATTTTGTGGCACTCCGAAGCACAGTTTAGTATCTTCACAACCTTGGTATATTATGTCGGGTTTCGATGTTGTTGCTTTCGTCTAAAATGGGAGAAAAATAAATATTATTGCATATATTTGTTTCTTGTCTATATCGAAATTCGATGGTTATTAATCTGTTAACTATTTTAATAATTACTGTCAGACTCAGACAACTTTAATGCTTATTAAATCATTATAATTGTTAAGTGACTACTAAGTAGCCAGGGCTAGATTTGCAATTTAATGCTGTCCGTAGACATCTGCAGACAGATGTGTTTCCTACCATAAGGAGGGGGAGACGCACAAAAAGAAAATTTATCCTTCGAGTGCGGTTCTTCCCCTACCAAATCCATTTCCTCCAAATCATTTCCTTATCCCTCGGCTTTTTTAGACCGAATTCTAAATAATAATGGTAACTTTGCTTTGGCTTTAGTTCGTTTTCGTCGTGAACTCCGACTATTAAAGCCAAGGCAATATAAGAAAAGGGTGGAATAGAAAACATGCCCAAAATTACTCCTATTTGCATTCATCAGACAAAACACGGAGCTGCTTCCATTTCACGCCTGCTGTGTGGTCGTGGTATTTCACCGGGCAAGCTCATTCATGTGTATTACGGACTCTAAACACTTAAAATAAAGTGTATAATAAGTACAAATCATACAATAGTTTCTGTTGTGGTGCTTGTTACAGGCGCTCTGTTGGTGACCGCGGGCTGCGTGCTCGTGATCACAGTGTCTGGAGTCACCACCTCTACAACACTCGATTCGACGTTCTTCCAGAAAGTAGCATAGTTCTGCGCTACTGTTGCTCTGTTTAAATTATTAAATAGTTAAACAAACCTATAAGGTTAGTCAAAAATTCAATTCAAAACGAGCAATCGAACAACTGAAATAGCGAAGCGACTGCTGCCCATAGACATCTGCAATTGCAGATGCGTTGCCTACCCTTAATCTACGGAGGAGACGCACAGCAAGAGGATAATATCACTTCCTATGCGTCCCCTCTCTTGCCAAGTCCACTTTTCTTCCCATTGTTTCATTATAAGAAAAGGAAGGAAGAGAAAGTGGACTAAAATGAGGCCTCCGGAACCACACTCGTTAGACGAATCACGGAATAGCATCCTTTTGACGCCTGTCTTCTGTGTGTGTGGTATTTCACCGGGCGAGCCAATTCGTGCGAAGATATTAAAGCGGGCTCTACCATTGTCACCACATAATTTATTAAACTAGTACGTAAGTATCTTACCTAAAGAATATCCCTCCCAAGTAATCATCAGGTGCCTTCCACTGGAAGGTGAGTTCTGGTTTTGGTTCAGGATGTGTGTGCGTCACTGAATCATTGTTCCCTCTGCAGCTTATAATCTGTGCTATTTCTGTATTCGGAACTTTTGTGAAAGTACCCTCAATCGTATCTGGATTCTGAAACAATCATTTTTGTACACTAGCTGTTACCCACGACTTTCCGCGCGTCATTCAAAAATATAGTCTATATCATCCAAGAATAGATTAGCTTCGGAACGGTGAAAGAATTTTTAAATTGGTTTAGTGTAGGTAGTTTTAGGAACCATTAAGTGGCCATTTGCTAATAATTCTTTAAACCACACTAATATTATAAATGCGAAAGATTGGATGGATGGATCAATGTTTGTTTAAATAACTCCAAAACGACCCAACGAATCTTGATATTTACCACAGAAGTAGAATATAGTCCAGAAAACATAGGGTACTTTTTAATTTTTATTTCTACAAATAATACATTACATAATTGATGTCAGACATATTAATTATTACGAAGTTTGAGTGTTTACTCATTTATTATTAACATGAATGACTATAGTCATATTTTAACCGCAATACCGGATACTGACTTATACACCTTTATCAAATTACAAATGTTAGTCATATTTATTACCAATATTGGTATACGGACGAATTATCAGACCCGGAAGGTATATGTGAAACTAAAATATATTAGGTCATTACCGCCTTTATGTTATTTACGACGTCCACGTTTTATATATTTTCTGACAGAAACAAAGCCTTAGGCGCCTCTCTGGGACTCAAGTGTCGACAGAAATGTATGAAACTGACATTTGATACGTCATGTGCTTGTCACGTGTGATATCGAACGTAACTGTCAGATTCATACATTTTTGATGTCTATCTAATCGCTTTGTAGCGTGTGTACTTTTGGTAAACCCCCACACAATTCTAGACATCTTTGGTTGACTATATTCAAACTATTTTGTATTCGATTTAGCGATTTATTACGAAGGGACTCACAGAAAGAGGATCCCCTTTTCTGCAAATCCACTTCGGGGGGCTACCTAAAGTACATGCGCTACAAAGCGATTCGATAACGAACATCAAAATGTACGGCACTGACATTCGATATCTCAGACGTGACAAGCACGTGACTTATCGTATGTAAATGTCATTTCATACATTTATGTCGATCCCATCAGCGATATCGCCAATCGGAAGACATTTTTTTATATAATAAAGTGGCAAACGAGCAAGCGGCCACCTGAACTCGCTGAAATAGCGAAGCGACCGCTGCCCATAGACATCTACAATTGCAGATGCGTTGCCTACCCTTAATCTTCAGAGGAGGAGATGCACAGCAAGAGGATAATTCCTCTCCCTATGCGTCCCCCCCCCGGAAAATCCACTTACTCTTCCCATCATTTCCTCATAGGAAAAGAATAGGAAGGGAAAGCGGATTAAAAATTATACCCTCCTTACTTTGGATTAACCTGTTATTTAACACGTAATAAATCTTATATTTACCTGAACCTGTCTAGCTTGAAGTATGAAGCCTCCGATAGCCGCAGGCAGGCCGAATGGGTTTCCTATTGTAACATTGAGTACGTCACCTTGCCGGACTTGTGGAACTGTGTGTATCGCGTAGGGGGGTATTGAGGATTGCGCCGGTATCTCTGAATGACGAGGAGTCTGATCTAAACATGCCTGGAAACAAAAATAATACTGTTAAGCCGGGTACAGAAATTCAGCTTTAACTGCACAGTGTTATCTGTATAGTTCAACTGCATAGTTAAAATTGACATGTGTAGAAAACTGGGAACTGTACAGTTCGACTGTGTGTCAAATTGACGTGTGTACGTCAGTTTTAACTATACAGTTAAAAAACTGAACGTTTGTAGCTTTACAAGTTATTTTACCTATACTATGTCTGTTTTCTAAAATTATTATTCTTCTAGTTTAAGAGCTATGGCAAGGAAAACTTCGGTGAAAATATAAAAGGATAAGTAAAAATGTTTATTTATTGTGGGCGCGGCAATGCCCTCGTTAATAAAATATATCTTACTCCAGGAGGTGCTCCCGAGCCGTACTGTTCAGAGTACTTGATGAGAAGAAACAACGTCAGTATGAGCCCTTTCATACTTCTTTTTCTTGGTAGCATTTTTATCTGAAAGAAAAAAGTTGTTTTATAAATTTAATTACACTAGCAGTTGTGCGCGACTTCGTTGTGCAATTAAATAATATAGCCTATGTTACTCGGGGATAATGTAGCTTCATAATGGTGAAAAAATCTTTGAAATCGGCATATAAAAAAATAGAATTTCAATACATACAAAAATACAAAGTTTCTCTCTTTATAATATTAGTATAATAAATGCCAGTAACAATAGTTTTGTTGATTAACGCATAGACCGTTAAATCATCTGACCGGGTAGGTATAGGTTTTCTTTGACCATGCCCACCAAGCGATAGCAACGCCTCTCTGCTGGCTAGACATCCTAGCAAGACTATAATGTTGCTAAAAAACCATTCCGCAATTTATCGGAAAGTGACTTATCATGACGTTAAAACAATAATCGCAGATCGGTGTAGGCAACTATCAGCACAGTATGACAAAATTCTTAAAACTCGGTAGTGGGAAAATGATACAGATCAGTCATATCCTGTCCGAGTTAGTTTAATTCTACTTTACAAAAGAAAGACAAACCGGTTTAATTAACCTTCGTTTTATTAGAACAATGCGACTAGATGTTGTGTCGAGAGTTTTCACTGTTTATAGATTTATACAAATACATATTGCCGTCTTTATTATTACAAAGATAATAGGAGACACAATAACTTCGTATTCTCGCAGTAGAAGCCTATGGTAATAATAAAAATGTATTATGACATCACTTGTTGACATGATCAAGGACTTTTAATGTATGAAGCATGTAATGATAACTATAAAGAAAACAGAATACAAGGAAAAATAAAAGTTAAATAGCTTAATTATCTGTGAGGAAAATCGTTCGAGAAATCTTTTGCTCGGTATTAAAATAATTTGAATACAATGGTATTGTTTAAAATCAGGTTGTATTAAAGGTTGGGAATAAAAATACTGACAGCAAAAAAGTCGATCAGTGGTGCAAGCCTTGATTGGGCTGACGACGAACAAAGACTATTTCATGCCTACGCTGATCCCAAGAATTTGCTGACAAATGACAAACTATACAATTGATAAATAAGCGAGTATCATTCTTCGGTCCCGGCGAACAACCTTATTAGAGTGAAAACTCTATAAGCGAGACAAATATTGCGGTCCCTTGGAGTCTAGCTTATTCAGATTCGACTGTATATTCCTAGACACCCAGCATCCTATATGTTATGTTTACTTTTAAACGTTGCTGCTGGGTTTCTTTGGAGAGCTGGGTTGGCTGGAGTGATCCAAGACCAACCCTCACGCAAAATACGCCCCAGTCGTGGAGTTGTGGAAACATAGCCTTTACAACTACTACTTTTAAACGTTTACAAAACACGCGTACAATCGGGTGTAGATACGAGTACTTGTGTATTGAATAAATAAGACACAAGGAACTAAGAAGTGAACGGTAGTCATTGTAAGGTCATGATTCTTTGGAATACTAAATCATGACTAAACTAGTACAATGTCAACTGAATTGAATTTACCAGTATATTTACTTGAGGAAATACATTGGAATTTTTTGCAGTATATCCAGAGTAATTTCACAGTAATGACTAAGTGGCACGTGACATGTGCAATCATCATTATCTCCTGCTCACTATAGTTCCCTATCGAGGGGCTCGGAGCTTACCTAAGGTGTGACTAGACCATAGTCAACCACGCTGGCCCAGTACGGGTAGATCGACTTCATACTTATCTTTGAATTTCTTCGCCGAAATGTGCAGGTTGCATCACAAACACGATGTTTTCCTCCACCGTAAGAGGGTCGGGTAAATATGTACATATAAAATTCGAAAATTGAAAAACACATTGGTACATGGTGGGACTCGAACTCGGGACCTGCAGATTACAAGTCAAGAGCTGAACCCCTGAGCCACCGACGCTGTGCAATGCTACATCAAAATAACGACAAAATTAACCATCAGAGTCGTTAATTGCTTACTATGCGCGTCACTAGGAATAGATTCAGTGAAAGATATCTAAACTAAAATACCTTTTAATTTGCTATTCAACAAATCTAGGTGTAACAAAAAACAAATTAAATAACTATGTACTACGCGTCTTTTGCAACTTTGGGACTATAACTTCTAAAGCCATCTTTAAAAGCACATTGTGGGTTATCTTTTCTACTAACTTTCTACTGATTAGTTTATTTTCTATTAATTAATGATACATACTACATTAATAATTTGATCTATGTAAAAATGACATAATTCTGCCAATCATGGGAGCTTGGGCTACAATAGAAAAAAAATGTTGAAATCAATTTCTTTATTGCCAGTGTTTTGTATCGGACACGTGTGAAAAGAATGTTTGTGTTTATATAAGAAGTACAGTTAGCCACCGAAGCGTTAATAAGTATTTTTTTATGGTTCATTATTTTGTAACATGTTGAAGATTTAATTGGAGGGAAATTGTTGTTTGTAAGGAACGTTTTCACTTGTTTATTACATGGGTTCTGTGAAGAATCTGATAAAAGATATATTATTTAATTTGTAACCTTCATTTGTAGGCTTCATTATACCGAGTTCGCGTAAAATACGGAGATTTTGCTTTGGTGTAAGGCTGTTATTTGCCTGACAACAGGCTAATGAAGCAGAAAGGTTAGAGTACAAACCTTTTCTAGAATTGTTTAGAAAGTTCAATCAAAATATGACCTTTGGTACAGAAACGTATGGGTGAAAAAAAACAGACGAATTGACAACGTCTTTCTTTTGGGAAGTCGGTTAATAAACATACAAAAAAACAGTAGAAACTTTAACCACTCTATTGCATATAAATTACCATAATTAACATAATAATTATATTAAAACGATGCTAACTAAGTTAAGACACCTTCAAAATTACCTGTAGCCTTGTGGTTTTGAAATATTAATTAGAAGCAAACACTTTTCACGGTCACTGTACTTCCGATATCAGTAGTTAAAGAATGTCGTTCATTCGTTTTAATCTTTAACTATAAAGAAACGGACTAGGCAAAGAACCACGATTGATCTAAATAAATTCTGACATTCTGTACGTCTTTATGAGCGTACACTTGCATAACATTTATGTATAACTAGCACACAAGCGAGTTTAGAACTTATTGTTCGTTTTTATTTGTCAGAGGGGAGTGGTAGGCTTCCCAGGTCCTGTCACTAAATAGTCAAAGGTATTAATGGATTGGATATTTGCAATTGAAATTAGGTTACTAGTCGTATCCTAATTGGTATTACGCGCCTTCATTCCTCCATACATATCCAAGGTTTATAACTTACTGACCTTTAAGCCTTGTTCGCACCAGGATAGTATTTTAGTCGAGTAGCATTTATCCGAACAAAGGATTTACTACTGTTCGGACTCGTTTAAGCCTAAAGCTACGCACTGGGATAGTAATTTAGTAACTAAACGTGTCCGACCAGTAACATTTTATTTGAGTAGATTAGAAAATCCTTTGTTCGGATAAATGCTACTTGCTACTCGACTAAAATACTCTCCTGGTGCGAACAAGGCTTAACTGACCTTTACAGATTCAAAAATAACTTACTGCTAATTATACTAAAGATCGTTGATTATAACATCTTTATAACGAATTTAGGCTATTTGTACACAAGAAACTATTTTAGTCTCAAGTGGCTTAGGCTAAACAATCTTATTAATATTATAAACTAGCGACCCGTCCCGTCTTCGCACGGGTGCAATGCTGATACTAAATACATAGCCGGGGCGGGTCGCTAGTTATACATATAAACATCATCATCATCATCAGCTCACTAGTCGTCTTCACCAAGGGTGTACATGTAAACCTTCCTCTTCAATCACTATATTAAAAAACCGCATCAAAATCCGTTGCGTAGTTTTAAAGATTTAAGCATGCATAGAGATATAGAGACAGAGAAAGCGACTTTGTTTTATACTATGTAGTGATGCCAAAATTAGGATGGTTGTTTGCTTGAAGATTTCTCCAGAAAGGCTTAACGGATCTCGATGAAATTTTACACAGATGTAGAACATAGCCTGGAAGAACACATCCGCACAGAATAAGACGCGAACGACATCTAGTAAGTTATAAATATTGTTCTCTCTGGTTTACCAAAGTAAATAAAAAAATGTCAATAATTTAGTTTCAATACAATTGTTTGGGTAATAGAAACCTACATTATTCGGTATCGTAATAAGTAAATAAAGTATACGAATTCGTTTAAGGAGATCGTTAAAATTCTATTCGTATATGAAATAATCAAGTCTGGGTCGTTAATTGTTAAACCTGTCGTATAGAATGAGGTCAATACGTGGTCACAATTTACGCTTAGATTATGCTTGAAAATAAAGAGCATAATATGTTATTTATTAATTGATAAAGTAATTTGAACGTCGCTGATTTAGCTCTTGACTTGTAATCTGCAGGTCCCTAGTTCGAATCCCGCCATCTACCAATGTGGTTTTCGTCTTTCGAATTTCATACATATTTACCCGACGCTCTTACGGTGAAGGAATACATCGTGATGTCTGCACATATCGACGAAGAAATTCAAAGATATGTGTGAAGTCGAGCAACCCGCACTTGGCCAGCGTGGTTGACTATGACCTAGTCAACCCTTGGGTTAGGCTCCGGGCCCCTGAGAGGGGACGTATAGTGAGCTGGTGATAAAATTAATTTAAAAAAATTAAATTCACAAAGTTAAGAATGTTTCATTGAATGAAAAATATTTTAAGGCCACACATAAAATTATGTATCGTTAGTTATAGATATATTTCGTCATATTTCTTTACTAAGGTAATAACAACTTGATTACTTTATGTACGTAGAATTTAATGTATCACAATTTTATGTTATACTAGCTATTGTGCGCGACTTCGTCCGCGTGGAATTAAATGACATACCCTATGTTACTCGAGGATAATATACCTTTCTGATGGTGAAAGAATTTTTGAAATCGGTCAAGTAGTTCTTGAGTTATTTCAATACTAACAAAAATACAAAAATTCAAAAATACAAAGTTTCTCTCTTTATAATATCAGTATAGATGACAAAGTATTGAAAACAGTCGAAGCCAGAGTCCAAGGGACCGCGATATTTGTCTTGCTTATAGAGGTTTCTCTCTTATCCAGGTCTGACTGTAGTAACATTACTAGAACTAGAACACATGTTCTAGCTATCAAAGTACATTTAACTGTGTCATGGCATTGCATGGTGCATTGACTTTCGATCGATTGTAAAAATAAACTACAGTAAAAATACTTAGTTTAAAGCCTTGTTCGCACTAGGATAGTATTTTAGTCGAGTTGCAAGTAGTAACTAAACGAGTCCGGGTCCGAACAGCAACAATTTAGTAGAGGGGATTAATAAATCCTTTGTTCGGATACTTGCTAGTCGACTAAAATATTATCCTAAACCGTTGTTCGCACCACGATAGTATTTTAGTCGAGTTGCAAGTAGTAACTAAACGAGTCCGGGTCCGAACAGCAACAATTTAGTAGCGTAGATTAGTAAATCCTTTGTTCGGTTACTTGCTAGTCGACTAAAATACTATCCTAAAGCGTTGTTCGCACCACGATAGTATTTTAGTCGAGTTGCAAGTAGTAACAATTTAGTAGCGTAGATTAGTAAATCCTTTGTTCGGATACTTGCTAGTCGACTAAAATACTATCCTACAGCCTTGTTCGCACCAGGATAGTATTTTAGTCGAGTAGCAAGTAGCATTTATCCGCACAAAGGACTTACTACTGTTCAGACTCGTTTAAGCCTAAACCTACGCACTAGGGTAGTAATTTATTAACTTAACGTGTCCGAACAGCAATATTTTAATTGAGTAGATTAGTAAATCCTTTGTTGGGATACTTGCTACTTGCTACTCTACTAAAATACTATCCTAATACGAACACGGCTTTACTGCAACTGCCACTTAGTAACCCTAAGTGGACAATAAGAACCATTAAATGACTCTGAGTGCGTTAGTAAATTACGTAATTATAAAGTAGTTCATTGTTTTTTAATTGTTATTAATAGCTTATGACACAATATTAATTAACAGATCTTAAAAAGGAAATCAGAAACAATCAGCTTGGCAGACATCGTCTAATAAAATCTGAATTACATTATTTACAAAGGAAATTCAACTGTACTACTATGTTAATAGAGTCGATGTTCAATAAAAATATGTTTAACATCGGGTTTTCCCCGAGTACAAGTTCTAAATTTGAATTTCCTGATTTTTTTAAACAACATTCACATTCCAGAAAAAAGCTGCGTAGACAATGATGCGTAGACAAATTAAACTAGATGGATCAAGCACTGCAAAATAGGAGGAAAATTAGCAGGAAAAACATCGTGACAACAGTATATAAAAATATTTGCCAATTTTATAGTTCGACGAACCAGATATAAATTCTATGAGGAAAACAAAAATAAAAACTGCTATACCGTACAAATTTCGATAACTAGTTAATATTGTATACTAGCGACCCGCCCCGGCTTCGCACGGGTGCAAATCGGTATAATGCTGATACTAAATACTGCAGCGTTTGCAATGTAAGCGCTAAAAATGTGTTAATTTACGACATCATATTAAAAACCTCTAAATTATCAGTGTTACTCTACTATATTGTGAATGTATTATATTAAAACCTTTCTTATGAATCACTCTATCTATCAAAAACCGCATCAAAATCCGTTGCGTAGTTTTAAAGATTCAAGCATATATAGGGGCAACCATAAAAAAGCGTTATTGTTTTATACTATGTAAGGACAAGGATAAACAAAGGAGATAAGGATATTTGTCTGAAGGTATCCCCAGAACGGTTATATAGACCTCGATGAAATTTTACACACATTTGAACATAGTCTGAAATCTGGAAGAATACATAGACTACTTACTGAGTTTGTTTTTTAATTCCCTAGCGGTTGGAGACGCGAGAGACAGCTAGTCACAGAAATTATATTCCTCTTACACGTAGAGATTCAAATAACATATAGGACATTACGTGCACTTTTCTTTAAATAATATAAGCATAATAGAGCATAAGGACGCAGAAAAAAGTCCTGGCTACGCAACATCAGGGAATGGACCGGCATCAAGTCCGCCGAAGAGTTGTTTCGCCTGGCACAAAATCGGGACTCATATGCGAAGTTAACGGCCAACCTTCAGCACTGAAGAGGCACTTTAAGAAGAAGAAGCATAATAGCACACAATTCGCCAACAATTATCACACTAGACATCCTAAACTCTATCAATAATAGATTTGTTAGCTCATGTTATAATAGTTTTGGCTGATGTCCATTCTATTTATTTAATGTCTATGACCTTCTCTAATCATCCAAGATAAATATCAGTGTGTAGACAGCCTTATTGAGAGTTATTTACTTCGAAATCTGTTTTCCTTTCACTCTTATAAGTTAATAGAAAACATATTTTTTGTATTTTATTTAGTTCTTTGTACAAACCATTATTATTCATTTAAAGCAAGAAAAATCTACAAATAATTCGAAGGTTGTATAAATATAGGAATGAAAGTTAAATCTAAGTAAAAAACAAACAAATCCATATGACTGTACCTCTGTAACGCGGTTTCTACTGTCATAATACTAAAAGCTAAAACATATTTCCCCTTATTCCGAAAAAATGTATAAAGTACGTTAAACGAGGACTAATAAGTCGACGATTATACGATACTGGAGGACACTCGGAACTAAATTAGATAGACCAGGGGTCTCATTGGACCAAATAATGTATTACAAGAAGTACCAGGAACAAGGATTTTCTATATTTTGGAATAAACTTTATGAATGTACCAGTGCCAAACGTAGAAAGTACAACAGTAATAAAGCTGATTCACGTTTCGGAATAAAGCGGATTGTCTCTATATTTTCGCGAATGGAATGAGAGGGATGACTATATCGATGCTTTTCATAAATAACAGCACAATACAAAATTTTGAAAATTCGTTGCCGATACGAATGAGTCTTACTAGGGATGAAATAAAGACTATTTTGGATCTTGCCGTGTATTAAACCATTATATTTTAAAATTTTGGATTGCATTATTTATGAAAAGTAATATGTTTTGTACCAGTGTTTTCGCAGAGGAAACAGACATATAGTAGTGTAGCGTAGTTCGATAATGGGCTCCATTTTCCTTCACTCCACGACTAGCGCGTATTTTACGTAACTTCACACATATCTTTGAATTTCTTCTAGATATGTGCAGACATCACGATGTTTTCCTTCACCGTGAGGTCGGGTAAATATGTACATATGAAAATCGACAAGCACATTGGTACATAGCGGGATTCGAATTCAGACGCATAAAATACTATTCAAGTATTTCGGTCCGGTTCGGGCATGAAGTAACAATATTTTGTTTATTGTAGTTTGCGTGTAAAATACCAGAGAGTCTAAATGAAATCGCTATACAAAACACCCTTTAACTAAAATTTAAGTTACCGTGATTTCTCCCTGACCTGAATTGAGTTTTGGGGTTAAAACATTAATTACAAAATAGTTGCTAGAAATGTTTCTTCGAATACACGCGATGTGAATTAATTAAGACTGGGGTTAACTGTAACCCAATTCTGGTTATAAATAACTAGCTGTTGGTTGCGACTTCGTCCGACGTAGTATCCGAACAAAGGATTTACTAATCTATTCTACTAAAATGTTGCTATTCGGACATGTTTAGTTACTAAATTACTACCCTACTACGTAGGTTTAGGCTTAAACTAGTCTAAACAGTAGTAAATCCTTTATTCGGGTAAATGCTACTTGATACTCGACTAAGATACTATCCTGGTGTGAACAAGGCTTTACGGTGAGGGAAAACATCGTGATGCTTGTACATATCTGAGAAGAAATTCAAATATATGTGTGAAGTCGACCAACCTGCACTGGGCCAGCGTGCTTGTCTATGATCTAGTCATTCCTTAGCGAGTATGACTAGGGCTTGCAATCCCGCACTGCGGGACCCCGCAGCGTATTACGGAATCCGCGTGTGTAAGCTTCATCCGGTGAAATATTATTTAAATTATTGCTTTAATATATACTGAGACATCTGCTTTACAAAGGACTTGCTCTTAAAATTATTGTTTTTATCTAAATTGCACAACACAAGTCGGTTTTGCGGCATTTTGCACACTACAAAATCTTATTTAGTTTTTACTCTGATGGAGTGGAAAGTAAGTATTTTATTTTATTGCAAGTACGGCTATTTATCTATTATCTATATACCCAACAAATATAGAGACAAAAAGTATGTTATCTGGCTGCATATGGCTCTGCGAAGGGATATTAGTTCCCTTTGCATTTTCTACTGCCTATACCACGGGGAGTGTTCCTAAGAATTGTTTGGAACGATCCCTGCCGCTGAGTTCCGTCATCGTACAAGTAGGCAGAGTGCCAACTTCCATCGTCACCACCTCGATGGTTGGCATTCCACAACGACGAGGTTTTCGCGTAACTTTTCACCTCGCACGGCCGCGTTGTGGAACACTCCGTCCTCAGCGGTATTTCCAAACGGTTACGACTTAGGGGCCTTCAAGAAAAGAGCGTACTCCTCCCTTAAAGGCCGGCATCACATCTGCGGTTCCTCTGGCGTTGCAGGTGTCCGTGGGCGTCGGATTACCTAACTTAGGCGATCCGCTGCTCGTTTGCCCCCTTCTCATATAAAAAAAAAAGTATTTGTCATATATGACCGCAAGGCAGTGCGGGAACATCCATCTAAACTTTCACATTCAATATTAGTGATATTGATCTACCAATTGAGATACAGATTACATTTTCGTCAGCTTGTTTGTTCAAACAACGCCTACGTTACGCAAAACATTCAAACATTTACATAAACAATACGAGTAGAAAGTACAAGGCTTATTGCAATGACGCGTGCGTACATTTCTTCACAACATTTACTACGTGTGATTTACTAATACAGTCGAACTTGGATAAGCGAGAAAACAAGAGACGCAATATTTGTCTCGCTTAAGGTTTCTCTCTAATCAGTTTCTCGCTTAAGGAGATAGCTCGTTGGGACCAGAGAATGACTCTGAATGAATGAAAAAAAACCGACCAGTGACTTCCTGTGTAGATATACGTTGAATTTAATTAGTTGAAAGAAAAACAGTTAACGGATGATTTAAATTATGTCGTTGTACAACGCCCATCCCTATTTTGGTTACTTGCTACTTGCTACTCTACTAAAATACTCAGACAGTGCGAACTAGGCATTATAGAAGTTTCGCGCTTATCCAGGGCTGTAGATGTAACACTAATAATACTGAAACATATGTGCCGCTTATAATCTAACAGACGTTAAGTATGGAGTCTTTAAATATTAGGGAAGCGAGCCTACCTATTATAAAAGGCAGGCAACGCATTTGTAGCTCCTTTAGTGTTGCGAATGTCTATGGCCGTCGTTGACCACATCTGTGTTCTCTCCGCTCGTTTGCCCCTTCTATATACTAATAAAGAGAGAAACTTTGTAGTTTTGAATTTTTGTATGTATTGAAATAACTCAAGAACTACTGGGCCGATTTCAAAAATTCTTTCACCATTAGAAAGCCACATTATCCCCGAGTAACATAGGCAATATTAATTAATTCCACGCGGACGAAGTCGCGCACAACAGCTAGTATAAAACGCTTTTAAACGCCATCGCTCAATACGATCGCTGTACATGGACTCTTATTACGTTGTTCATTTGGTCTCTGTAAGTTTTTTTAACACGCGTTGAAAAAACGCCCGTATGAATACAGCACAAGGTGTGTCAACTAGAATTTTTTTACATAAAATTACGTGGTGCGCCGCTATAATGGCCGTTCAAACTTGTCCACCTTGAAGTTCAAGGTTCGATTGCTGTGAATGGGTTTTTTTTATTGCAGCCAGTACTCATACTATAAAAGTTTTATTCAACCTCCTTTGAGATCCCTTTAGTATGTAATCTATACCTATATAATAAAGAGGAAAGGTTTGTATTTTTTGTATGTTTTATAAGAAAACTGGACCGATTTCAAAAATTGTTTCATCGTTAGAAAGCTACATTATCCCCGAGTAACATACGCTATATTTTCTAATTCCGCGCGTACGAAGTCTTGAAAAACATCTAGTATTCTAAATTCTTAAAGTTAAAACTACGTTTTATTTAAATGATTTATATTAAGTTTAACAATAACAAGTTATAAGTTATTCTAAAGTTATAAAAACAAATTCTTGTCTGATCTTGAATGATTTGATTCACGTCGTGGGATTGGATTGTTATAATATAAAACAAAAGGTCGGTACGGAAGTTTTATAGTAAAATTAAAATATACCCGTGCGAAATATTTAAATTATTAATTATTAAAATAATATAATATGTATTATTTTCCTTAAATTGTTTATCTCGAAAAACACAAGAAAATCGTCATTCCCATTACACGTTTTAATCACCAAATTAGTCTTAAAATATGTAACAGCGTCTTAAATTATAAGACCACGCTTAACCTCCATCAATACGTCGTCTGATTAACGAATAAAGGTCATGCTGCTATGGTGGTAAATTATGAACCGTCTGGAACAAAAAAGATATAACCTATGTTACTCGTTCTAATGGTGAAAGAATTTTGCCGAGTAGTTCTTGAGTTAATTCATATATACAAACATACAAAGTTTTCCACTTTATATTAATACAGATTAGTCGATTTTAAAAATCTGTGACTTTTTACAATGGAAATGCTAAATTAAAAAAAAAAACTTTAAGATAATATAATTTTAGATGAAATGATCAATTATCAATTTATACGAGTAAACAAGTCATTGACCTTTATCGTAAACTAGCAGTTGCCCGCGACTTCGTCCGCGTGGTGTTTAATATTAACCATGAATCTTATCTTCGGATAGCTCATTGAGTCTAAGGCAAAGGTAGCTGCTAGGAAGCCCGGAGTCCTTACCAAGGACTTCACACCGGGACAGCGTTTTATTCTGTACATAACACATATCTGGCCGTGTGTGGAATACTGCTGTCACATCTGGGCAGGTGCATCCAAATACCAACTCGCACCCCTGGATTCAGTGGAGAGGCGGGCCGAAAACTTTATCGGTGACCAAAAACTAAATTTAGTCAATATTAAGCACTGGCGTAAAGTGGCCAGTCTCTCGGTGTTCTACCGGCTACATTTTGGAGGGTGTGCGCAGGAATTACATGAAATAATTCACTATCACCATTCTACCATCGGACGTTCAGCCGTACGACAGGAATCTGAACACTGAACTGCATCATCTAAGTAGCGTAGGTATCAACCTACATTGTGAAAACACAACATTATACTTTGATCGCCAAACTGTTAGTATTTAAAACGGAACACTGTCGAAATTTTTAACCATTTTTTTTTCTATTTGATGTAAGGTCCAAATATTTTGTTATATTTTACGGAATTAAAAAATCATGTCTAGAACAAAAGTTACAGACAATGGCTACTAACAGTAATAATGGATGCTTCGAAATGAACCATTTTCAAACCCCCACTTCGGATTGTAAAAAATGTTATACTTACTTGATATGTACTCAATTAAATATCAGAATTCTTTTGCATTTTCTACCACGGCCGGCTCGTGAGATGATTTTTCGGTTACCTTTATAACTTGTGTTCGTGATATCTTCTAAACTATTCGTCAGATTTAAATACGGTTAAGGACGATTTTAATCTACATTAAATTCTCCTGATAACAAACACATTTATTTGGATAAGGATTAATATTTAAACCAAAAAAATAACGCGGCAAATTAAGTGCATATTTTAATTGATTTTTATAAAACAAAAAGTGATTATTGTGAGAAAACCGTAAAAGATAAACATATGCCATCGCTGACTTTTTTGTAGAACTTTTTTAGATCTACAAATGTCTCATACATCATTTTTATATAACTCGAGCGGTTTAGCCAGCGTAAGCCAATGAAAAGGAAAATTTAATGAAATTTGCGACAGGGTCCAGAAATGCGCTGTTTATTCCTATTTCCTAAACTTTTCTAAAAATAAATTATAGCCTATGTTAGACACAAAGAAAGTAGCTTTCTAATAGTGAAAGAATTTTCGAAATCCGTTCAGTAGATTTTGAGTTATTTCAATACAAACAAAAATCCAAAAATCCAAAAATCCAAAAATACAAAGTTTCTCTCTTTATAATATTAGTATAGATATGTATTGTGAGAAAAGAATTTCCCGCGTAAATCACATTCAAGTAATTATAGAACGCTCTCAGCCGTGCTGTATGGGGAAAACCGTGTACAACGAATCGAAATGAAGGTCTCTATTTTTGTACAGTCGTGTACATAAATGTTGACAATAATTTAAAATAAATTATAAGGTGGAAAACGAGCAAGCGGCCACCTGGATTCATCGAAATAGTGAAGCTACCGCTGCCCATAGACATCTGCAATTATTTTTGTATATAGGAAAGGGGACAAATGAGCTGTGGATCGCCTAAAGTTAATTAATCCAAATTTTATAGATATTCGCGGCAAGGAACCGGACGAGGGACCGCAGATGTGCTGCTGGCCTTTGGGAACGATTTATTTAACTTTGTAGTAAAATAGTGTTGTCATTTTAAATGTCTTTTGTTTCATAATAAAATAAGTATAAGGTACTACTTTTCAAGTACGGTTCATTACATCCCTATATTTTGAGATGCTCCTCCAGTTTACCGTTTTGTTATCAACGTAAATAGATTTACAAAGTTTTTTTTTACCACATAAATTTTTTAAAAGTGCAATCGCGAAGAAAAATCGTAATCACATATTTTTACAAAGACACATTTTCGTGCACGATAGTACATTAAAGTACCGTAACGCACAACAATGGCGCGGTGTCATCGACATCTTGATGATGTCACCGGAAACTGAGGTCTGTTTTATCTTCAATTTTAATTTGGCCTTATGACTTCGGGTAATTGACTAATTGCTAGACTCTTGTACAGATTGAAACTTAAGGTCGTAATAGGCAACGTCTTTTGTGCGGCCGTGGATATACTAATAATGGACTCCACGGTCCGGCAAGGAGACGGAGGAACACCGCGGGGGTTTAGCGGGTAGTCCGGCCTCTCTTTACAAGACCGGGAGCCCCGCACGAAGCCGCCCCTGCTGCCCTCGCAGCAGGGGCGGCG
Source organism: Papilio dardanus tibullus (assembly GCA_013186455.1). NCBI lineage: Eukaryota > Metazoa > Arthropoda > Insecta > Lepidoptera > Papilionidae > Papilio > Papilio dardanus. The sequence goes on from QDHC01007227.1 coordinate 493,200, forward strand.
AAGTGAATAAAAGCATTCCCCCGCGTCACCAAAAAAACAAAAAAAAAAAAAACGTCTTTTGTGCGCTGCCGTCGACAAATGTATGTGTGCATGCAAAGTGATATTATACATAGAGGAAGCACTCCATACTATTTTGACGTTAAAAAGCGTGCCAAGAAAGAAATTATTAAAAAAAAAAACTTGCCAGTATCATGAAAAAAATTCCCAAGTTTGGGAAATTGTGTGGTTGTATTTTAATTTTTAAAATAAACAGTAGAATAAACTAAAACATTCATTAAAACGTTAATTATCGTTTTTCCGTAATTTAAATCCAAACAATTTCAACAAAGACTATTTTTGTTTTATGGTTGTTGTACATTTTAATTAGCGTTTTAAAAATGTCCCTATTAATTACAATATTAAACTTTAGTAAATACTATGAAATAAAATTTAAATTTGAGAAAAGAGGTTACATTTGGTCGACTTTTTATTTCGGCAAATGTAATTTAGAGGTTAACACCTGGGGAAATCTCCCAACGTGAGACCTCCGGAGGTCAAAGAAAATGCCTCACTTTTAGGCCTCGAGGGTTCCATCTACAGTATAATATATCTCTGTGTGCATGTTTGTTCGTAACAGAGCAGAGATAGATTAGTCGGGAACACATTTGCGATTTCATTTTTGTTTCACGCAATAGAAATCGCGAAAAAATTCACTAATAAAACTTTAATAGAATCACGGGAATGTGAGTAATTTTACGGAAAACATGCAGAAGCCATTAAATTACACTTACCCCCTTATTAAAAAAATAATAATAAATTACTGCGATAAACGAGGACCGATAAGTCGTCGATTATACGATACTGGAGGACGCTCGGAACTGAATAGATCAGGGGTCTCATTGGACCAAATTATGTTTCTTAAGAAGTACCAGGAGCAAGGATTTTCTGTATTTTGGAATAAATTTTATGAATATACCAGTAACAAAAGTAGAAAGTACAACAGTAATAACGCTAATTCACGTTTTGGAATAAAGCAGTTAAAGTCTTAACACTTCGATTTTAAAGAATAAACTCGGCCGCCATTGTTCCCGCCAAAAACAGTGTCAGTGACGTGTCACCTCGCATTAGCGCGCGAAATCCTTGACGACCAACCTTCATGCTTTACTATCGACTAAGTTTTTGTCTGCCGAGTTAAATAAAAAAAAAAACTCAATCGAAAATACAAAGGCGAATCGATTTAGTATTCTACTTTTATACCTTTTTTTACATATTTTTTTATTGAAAATACTGTCTAAATGGGAAGAGTTTTAGTTATCAAGTTTTCGTTTTAAAATATCACCAATTTAACGTATGTTATTAAATCTTAAACCATGTAACCTTTTTGGATTAAATCGATAGAAGAATAAAATAAAAAAAGTAAACATTGCCCCCTTATTCCGAAAAAAATGTATAAATACTGCGATAAACGAAGACCATTAGTCGTCGATTATACTATACTTTAGGACACTCGGAACTAAATATGATAAACCAGGGGTCTCATTGGACCAAATTATGTATCATAAGAAGTACCAGGAACAAGGATGTTATGTATTTTGGAATAAATTTTATGAATGTACCAGTACCAAACGTAGAAAGTACAACAGTAATAAGCTGATTTTCGTTTCGGAATAAAGCGTTAGGAGTGTCAGTTTTTTAATTGCTAAACTAGCTTTCTTTATATCATTGATCTAAGTAGGTCGTTGATAACGAAAATTTTAAAACATAAATTAACTATAGTTCAAGTATTTCTTGGGTAATAACATGATTGCATAACAAATATTATAACTCTATAAGCGATGTCACGCACAAAAAACAGCCTTACGCCGAAGCAAATCCATTTTTTTCGTCGGTCGGTCTAACGTAGCCGTAGGGCTAACTTCCGTTCAATTTTTTTTTATAATTTTCATGTGAATAAAAACCATTTAAAACCAGTATCAAAAAAAACATTTCCGAACGTTTGGTTTGGTCAAAAACAAGGTGTGCAACCATGCCGGAAGCGGAAACCGTAGAGGACATTTATTTTTTTGCAAGATTTTCCTGTTCCCAACGACTTAAGATCTACGAAACGATATTGCCGTACTCAGAATTATAAAGTCGCCTTCAGTGATTAATGAACAACTTAAAGTGCGTCAGAAAATCCTTATCATTCAGTGGTAGTTAGTTTTTTACGCGGTAAATTACAATAGAATGGGCAAATCAGACAGTATTTTGTTTTGATTCTTGATGAAACTAGTTGCGTTCTTGATAATGTCAAAATACTTTGGTTAATTTGAGTTAAAAAAATTGTTTGAATTAACTTGATGAGGTGTATCACTATTTGTTATCGAAGTAATGCATTTTACAAAGATATATTATACTGTAGATGGAACACTCGATACCTAAAAGTGAGGCACTTTCTTTGACCTCCGGAAGTCCAATGTAGGGAAATCTCCCTAAGTGTTAACCTCTAAATTACATTTGCCGACATAAAAAGTCGACCGAGTGTAACCTCTTTTCTCAAATTTAAATTGTATTTCATAGTATTTACTAAAGTTTAATATAATAATTAATAGAAACATTTTTAAAATGCTAATTAAAAATTTATAACAACCATAAAACAAAAATGGTCTTTGTTAAAAATTGTTTGAATTTAAATTGTTTTAAATAAAATAATAATAATGAAAAACGATAATTAACGTTTTAATGAATGTTTTAGTTTATTCTACTGTTTATTTTAAAAATGTAAAAAATCACACAATTTCCCAAACTTGGATTTTTTTTTCATGATACTGGCAAGTTTTTTTTTTTTTAATAATTTCTTTCTTGGCACGCTTTTTAACGTCAAATTAGTATGGAGTGCTACCTCTATGTATAATATCTCTTTGGCATTTTAGTTCAAGGTGAAAACTTATTTTCTCTGCTACTTTCTTTTAGATTCTATGCTCCTCATCTATACTAATATTATAAAGGGAGAAACTTTGTATTTTTGTTTGTATTGAAATAACTACTGGGCCGATTTCAAAAATTCTTTCACCATTAGAAAGCTACATAACCCCCGAGTAACATAGGCTATATTATTTAATTCCATACAGACGAAGACAAGGACAACAGCAAGTCTTTTATAAAATACTAAATACATTTAGTAATGGCATAATTAAACGGTTGATAAACAGATTTGTAGATCTTATTGAAAAAAACCGTTAAAAATGTCTTACAACCACAAACCTCACGCTTCCAAGGTTCTGTTTTATGTTCCCATTGCTACGTAGTTATAGTATACTTACATAAACCGGTTTAACGGGCGTAGTCCAGGTATCAAATCCAATAGAACGTGTGTAAATTTTCTAAACACAATTCAAAACAAATCCTATTCAAAAACAAAATCTTCATACGACACTGTTATAATGTTATTCGAATTAACACAGATTAAATACAAAAAACAAAACAATAACATAAAACTTTATTTTACACTTAATATGCATTCAATAAAATAGTTTTTATATACTTTTTAATTGGTAGAAAGTTTGTAAAACTTCGGAATTTATTTTTAAGCTGCCATAGACGTCCGTCCTCTTTGAATTAAAAATCACAACTAAAGTAGCGCGAACGAAACGCACCGAAGACAAACTAGCGTCGCGCGAATCAGCCAATCGGGAAAATGGTGACTCAGTATAAAGTTCCCGACAGACAAGACGATTTATTTGATTCAAATCATACAAGAGTGTTATGTTTTGTTCTTGAGTATGATGGCAGGAAAAACAACATTAAGAAAAAATACAGCAGGGATTGTATTCACGAAAACTAGAAAAATAAAACGGCAAATTAACATTGTCGTGAGACATTGTTGTTAGACCTAACTGAATAATAAAGTAAGTACGATACTCGTTATGTATACAGGTGGCCTAGGATGTAATGCTGAGAGGAAAAACAGTGCAAAAGTAGCATAGGTCGACAGAATCGTAATCCATTTTGATGGATTTTCTATTTTTTTAATAACTATTTATGCATTATTTCATTTTATAAACAGTCCCAATGGAGCGAGATGCGACCGCAAAAAATTAGACGCACATAGAAAGTTTCAATTATTATAAATCTATACTCTATACTAATATTATAAAGAGATAAACTTTGTATTATTGTATTTGTGTTTGTATTAAAATAACTCAAGAACTACTGGGCCGATTTCAAAAATTCTTTCACCATTAGAAAGCTACATTGTCCGAGTAACATAGGCTATATTATTTAATTCCACACGGACGAAGTCGCGCACAACAGCTAGTAGGAAATATAAAGGTTTGTTCAAAAATTGAAAGGACTACGAAACTACTGAACCTATTTGAAATTCTTTTACTGTTGTCTACACTATCCTCAAGTGAGATAGGCTGTTTCTTTTTAACCGAATTCCAACAGAAGGAGGTTATCAAGTCAATGAAGTTTTTTTTAACAGCTAAAAATTTGTCATAAAATTAATCATTGTTTTTCCGAAATAATATAAAAGCTTTGTCTCCACACTGTGACGCAGTAGAGTTAAAATGACGCCGCGGTCTTAAAATAAATTTATGTGTTGCCATCTTACAAATATTCCTCCGATCATGGGTATTTATGTGGACATATTTGTGTTGAAGACTAAATCAGAAATTACAAATTATATTTATTTACATCCTTACTACAGGTAAATGGTATTGGTGAGAGCAAATAAGTAAGATAATAATATTTATTAATACTTAATAAGTAATAAAATATTGAAATTATGTCATGATAATAAATACAGTATTTCTTATTTATTCGTACTGCAAAAGGTTTCAAGGTTTCTTAAACTTCAGTACCAATAATTGTAAAATATGATGTTAAATGGCAACACAAAATCACAACGGGATTGATGATATTGCGGTTTACGGGGGATTTTACGCGGGAAATAACGAAACGTTTTTATTGACATTGTTAATTATCTTGTGACTCATTTACTTTAATAATAGTTGAATAATAATTATTTGAGTATATTCATTCACACATAAATGATTGTAATAATAAAGCAGGATAAACCGGGGTAAAAACAATTTACACTTCATAATTTTGAAATAAATAAATGTGTTGTTGGCCATGTTGTTACTTTGATTGATTAATGATACGTTAATTATACTTAATAAATGAATATTTATTTCAACATTTTGCAATGTCTTCATAAGGCCTGTGAAAATGATGTTCAGTGACATTGCTATTTCACAAAGAAAGGTAAAATCAAAGATATATTATACTGTAGATGGAACACTCGAAGCCTAAAAGTAAGGCATTTTCTTTGACCTCCGGAAGTCAAACGTAGGAAGATTTCCCTTAGTGTTAACCTCTTAATTACAATTGCCGACGTAAAAAGTCGACCGAATGTAACCTCTTTTCCCAAATTTAAATTTTATTTCATAGTATTTACTAAAGTTTAATAATGTAATTAATAGAGACATTTTTAAAACGCTAATTAAAAATGTATAACAACCATAAAACAAAAATAGTCTTTGTTAAAAATTGTTTGGATTTAAATTGTTTTAAATAAATTAATTAAAATCGATAATTAACGTTTTAATGAATGTTTTTGGTTTATTCTACTGTTTATTTTAAAAATAAAAAAACACACAATTTCCCAAAGTTGCGAAATTTTTAATGATACTGGCAAATTTTTTTATAGTAATTTCTTTCTTGGCACGCTTTTTAACGTCAAATTAGTATGGAGTGCTCCCTCTATGTATAATATATCTTTGGGTAAAATTAAGTAAACGGTTATATCCATTTATTTGCTACGCACAAAAACTTTTCATATTATCATCAATCCTATTTTTTAAAAACACAATAGAGTGTATTTGATAGTCTTCGCCCAGCATATAGTTACCGCCCAGTTAAGGTTAAAACACATAAATCGGAGCTCTTGTAGAAATTAATTTAAAGCAAACGATTGAAACATAAGCTACAACTAATTAAAACATTTCACATCTAAATTACTAACAGAAAATGTTAATTAAAAACGATTTTTGTTACTCAATCCACTAATTGGACCGTAATTTTTATATATATTTTTTTTATATTACGAAGTGGCAAACGAGCAAGCGGCCACCTGAATTCGCTGAAACAGCGAAGCGACCGCTGCCCATAGACATCTGCTATTGCAGACGCGCTGCCTACCCTTAATCCACAGAGGAGGAGACCCACAGCAAAAGGATAATTCCTCTTCCTATGCGTCCCCTCCCCCATTAAAGCCACTTCCCCTTCCCATCATATCCTATAAGAAAAAGATAGGAAGGGAAAGTGGACTAAAATAATAATACCCCATTTCCCCTATTATGTTTAACGGAAGGAGGTTTCAATTAAAAAAAACAACGTTTATTTTTTTACTGTTATAATTTTGTACAAATAACGGCATATAATACATCGGACAGGTTTCACATACAAAACTAACGCTAGATCAAGCTATTCATAGATCTACGTAAGTATATTTAATTTAAAAAAACATACTATAATTGTTGTCGTGATATAGATATAATTATATAGAAAGGCTCTTATTATAAAACAAATTACAATATAAGAAGGAATTATATACAGGGTGTCCCAAAATTCAACGATAAGCCAGTGCCAGTGCATCACCAGATCGGTACCTGCATAGGGAAAATTAATAAAAAAAATCTAACTCTTTTCGTTTAAAAGTTATGTTAACTTATTTGAATTTTATTGCTCTTTGATACCCGACCCCATTCAAATACCCACTGTCTCTTGAGCTATAAAGATATCCCTGCTTTTTTATTTGTAATGGGTAGCTTACTAACATAGCTAAGAATTGCAGTTGAAAACGGGACCTAAATATCTGTAGTTTAAGTACAAAAAAATAATTACTTTAACTGTTTGCTTGAAATTTTCGAATATTTTAACTTTTCATCAACTTTGTCATGCTACCGTGATAAAAAAATGTATGGAGGGTACCGTGGCATGTTGTTACAAAAGTTGGCGCATCTCATCAAGATTCTAAAATGGTACAATGTTATGGTAGAAACATGCAAAAACCCTGTTAATATTTTTTTTCAAGTACTGAAAAGGATTATTTTGCATAGTTTCAAAGAACGTTACTAAGCGTTTACACAAGTTTTAAATTACAGATTTGTGTATAATTACCTTTATTTACACGTTTTGAGGTACGAGCGTATTAGAAACCTACTATTAATAAGTCGGAGTGCAACATCATCATCACCATCACAATCACAGTAGAGAAGAAACAAAAACTAATTATTTCGATTCAATTCTGTCTAGTTGGTGGTGGTGATGCTCATGATGGTTTATATGAAACTCATAATTGTTATTTTATTTCATTAAAGTTAAGAAATAAAGTACCCCAGGGGGCCCACTTATTATGACTTTACTACCTGTTTCACTCCGACTTATCAATAGTATCTAACACGCTCGTACCCCAACACGTGTAAATAATACACGAATCTGTAACTTAAAACTTGTTTAAACACTTAGTAAAGTTCTTTGAAACTATGCAAAATAATCCTTTTCAGTACTTGAAAAAAATATTAACAGGGTTCTTGCATGTTTCTACCATAACATTGTACTATTTTAGAATCTTGATGAGATGCGCCAACTTTTGTAACAACATGCCACGGTACCCTCCATACTTTTTTTTTCACGGCAGCATGACAAAGTTGATGAAAAGTTAAAATATTCGAAAATTTCAAGCAAACAGTTAAAGTAATTATTTTTTTGTACTTAAACTACAGATATTTAGGTCCCGTTTTCAACTGCAATTATTAGCTATGTTAGTAAGCTACCCATTACAAATAAAAAAGCAGGGATATCTTTATAGCTCAAGAGACAGTGGGTATTTGAATGGCGTCGGGTATCAAAGAGCAATAAAATTCAAATAAGTTAACATAACTTTTAAACGAAAAGAGTTAGATTTTTTTTATTAATTTTCCCTATGCAGGTACCGATCTGGTGATGCACTGGCACTGGCTTATCGTTGAATTTTGGGACACCCTGTATATAAATATTTCTACCAATCTTTTTGAGGGAAATTTTATGGTTAATGGCAACATTAATAACATCAAGATTCAGGCGATTTGTAAGAATATTATCACATATTGTCATTATGAAAGTCAACAGTCTGTTGATGTTGTCCCAACTAATCAAAGTATCCAATAAAAATGCAATTTCAAAGAGAGGAATAGAAAAAAAAACAAATAAAAAACAGTACTTATTTTGATTGTAAGGGCCTTCCTATGTCAAATATATCTGCTGGGTTCAAAATAAAGATATAATGTTATTCATTTACATAAATATATAAAGCTACGGGTATAGTAAATTGGTTCATCATACAAATCGTTGTTCATGTCATCTGGTTTTTGGAGCTTATTTTTGTACGTAGTAAATAATATAAATAACTAAAAAAAGTGTTACAAATATAATAAAGTTTTAAATGCAAATTATTACTTTGTTACATTTAAGAAAACTTAAATTATTATAATTAAAATGCAATTCGATCTTAAGTATAAAAAATTCTTAGTTATTTTTTTAAACAATATGGCAACACATATTTGGTTGGTAGGAATTGACAAAATGTAAGTTATAAAATTCCATAGGAGATATTTTGTAAAAAAAACATTATAGATATGTTTTATTATAATTAGAATAAATAATTTGAAACCCTGTGAAATATTTAATTGACAGAAATTATTGGTGTAAAATTGTAAATGAAAACCCAATGGAAGGGATTCATAAATTTGATTACCTACGTACAGCGTTGTAACTCAAAAAATGCAATTTTTAGAGGTGACCAATTTTAGTTTATGATTTGAAATTTAAACAATGTAATTGATTTTTACAAAGTATTTCTGCTCATAATTAAAAGGAGTTACGACTTTATATGTAGGATCCATTGAATAACTACAGCGATTTTAATATAATGGTTTAAATTGTGATTTTTAAGGCAAATACAAAGATGATGCTATTTGATTACCATTAACAAAAAAATATATAGAATTACGCATTATTTTTATAAACACATATTCTTTATTTTTTAACAACTAACAAAAATTTAAAAATATAACAAAAAAATATTTTAAAATAAAACATCGACCTTGGTCCAATTTTTATCCAAAATATAATAGAATGAGGAAAGGTAATTTTTAAAAACATTCTTCGAACCTATTGAAAATTAAATAATATCTTCTTGACAATACTTTTTCAAAGGAAATTTTGTCAAAAAGAGTTTTTCGTTTACAAACAGCAATAGAAATGTCATTTAAATGAACTTTACAATACATATACAATTTAATCGATCTAATAGACAAAAAAATAATAAAAAACATCCAGTAAAGTTAGTAATCTTTAAAATTTCACTTGGTTTAATTATTCTATTGGATAAATATACTCTATAACAATGACTACGCCGTGCTCAAATAGTTGTGTTGGAAAAAGCAAAGCAAATCAGCGGTCGGCAGAAAAACAATAAAAACATGACGGTCTGTGTTGCCAGGTGATTCTATAGAGTTACTAACTAGTAATTTTCTATTAAATAAATCAGTAGATTGCGATTAAATTTAATATAGCAGGCTATATCCTCATTCAATTTAGTATTCTATTAAATAATACATTTAATATAGTAGTCATGAGACTTAATAAAAGTGCCTTTTTAAAATATTTTTAAATAACTGAATTCACCTGGCAACACTTTTTTCTTATAAAAGCTCAATTTAATACATATCTGAATACTATTATGTTAATATCTAATTACGTAAATCTAAACCACGTCCATATGAAAAACATTCTCATATACAAACGCTAAGTATACATTAATCTCATTTATAAACACTCTTGTAACAAATTGCATCTATTCCATTAACTAATTTAGTATGCAGGGCCGGATTAGGAAGTACATACATACATACAAAAAAAATATACAAAAATGTATATGTGAATGGAACGTAAGTGGAACGGTATGCATGAAATGGAATTAAACGGAAGTGTGAGCGAGATGGAAAGAGAGTGGGAGGGTATCCGTCGAAGCACGAATGACTGACGACGAACGACGACCTCTTGAATGCAATTAAAGTGATTATTTTCAAAACCAGTATTTCATTTAATATCGATCATCCCTTTTCTACAAGTATGTGTCATTTTATAGTAAAAGAACTAATAAATTGCTATTGGACATTTCATAGTAAAGGAAATTAATTTGCATATAAAAATATTTTGAGTAAAAACAGTTTAAAAACTAGTGTTAAGGTCAATAGGGTTGTTTACACAAACACTTTATGAATGTAATTTGTCCGAAATGTATTCAATTGTTTATAGCGATAAAAATGTATTTTACAGACTTTTGAATTTTATTAATCCGGCCCTGGCTTGAAATGACTCCGCGTGCAAACATGTACAACTATATTTTATTATAACGTTACAATTAATTCTTTTCATATTTACTAGATAGTAAAGCACTTCGAAAACTTCATCCATTTTCATGGAAAGTAAAATAATAAAAAGATATTGAAGGAAATTGTAAAATTATGGAAAAGACATAAAATTGTCAATATTACTTATTTTCTAAATTGACTAGGTATTGGTAGTTTTTCTTTGTTATGGCAACACCTTATGATGTATTGCAGTGTTATTGCCACCGATGTTAATTTGATATGTTATTAGAGTGGTAACACTCGTTTTTTTAAATTATTTTTTCATATAAAAAATTAAATGCAATTAAATAATACAATCTAATATTTGCACACAAATTCTACATTTTATAAGTAAAATAAATTAAGTACTTCGTAAAAAATGTTTTTTTTTATTATTTTTTATTATGGATTACATCTCCCAACGTTATTTGTGATCGTATGGGGTAGTTTTGACAAAGACAATGGTATATCAAAATCACCACTCAATGATATTTGTGATACGCATCCTATTAAACCACTTTTATATTTTCCCATTGTGTTCAATTCTATTGATGGTAACCCTCCTGGAATAAAAAAAAATTGTTAGGTCAAACATTTTTATCTGGTTATTTGGTGTAAATTTCTCGTATTTACTCTTAAAACATATACAGTTACTCTGGGCTACATTAGACCGAGTTTTCGGAAAAAACGGAGATTTTGCTTTGGCGTAAGAACGTTTTTCGCGTGACATCGGTCTAAAAAAGCCGTAGTGTTAGAAGATTAATTTTATTTACCGTACAATCTTCAAAATCAGTAAAATTTAGTGGCATAATAGATAAATACGCCTCAGTACATTTTTTAATTAAGCATAACAGTTTGCTGTGAACACTAATAAATGGTAGCTAAGTTACCCTTCTATTGGATATATTACCTATATAGAGTCCATTTTGTGTATTAAGCTGTTTGAGTTTTCCGGGTGACATCTTGCCCACGGACCCCAGCCCGTCCACTTCGAGCACGCCCGCTTGACGGTTTCTATAAAAAAAATAGAAATTAATTTATTACTTATCAGTACTTACAAAATTTTGAAAACAAAAACGTCGTAGCTACTTTTTAAAGTATAGAAAAAAATGGTGTTGTTCAAAACTATTTTTTAATAGCTATATGTATATGTTATCTAAGTCTTGATTTTAAATTAAATAATAAATATGTTGATATAATTAGTATTATATCAACATATTTATTATTGTATTTTACTAATGTATTAATAATAATAACTATATTAATAATACATTAGTAAAATACAATAAAATAGTCTTTAATAAAATCATTTTTTTGGGGTTAGGGTAATTTCCGTAGGAGCCGTCGATTAAACAATTTCGTAATACACTAACCTCGTAGCTCGCGCTCTGTGCCACAAGCCATCGTCCACTTTTGTATGATTTGCTATTATAACCACTTCTCCGCTACCCAAATCATATCTGGAAAATTCCATAAAAAATATTTCTAAGTTAAACTGGTTCAAACATATCTATAATAATAATTAAAAAAAAAAAACCGTAGTATTCGGCAGTGCATTATATTGTCGTCTCTTTCACTCTCATTGATAAGACAGAGACGACAATATGTGCTACAAGTCCAGCTGTGAACCAATATTTTAGAATATTTTTACTCTACGCAGTTCAGCTAATCATGATTTCAACATACCTGAACACAAGTACGGAGTTCTCTATAGCTAGAGAGAGGAAGTCTCCATTGTGATGTGTGTCACTGGGGTCACGCGTGTCATGGGGGTCACGTGACACACTGGGGTCACGTGTGTCACCCGTGCGCGCGCGACCTGTCCACACGAGCAGGCCGTGCGGCGCCTGCGCTCGGAACCTCACGTTGATGTCTAGACTATAGCTCACTAGCCTGAAAGAGACAGCAACATAGATGAAATGAGAGACAGAGATAAAGAGCATGTGTATTTGTGAGAGAGAGACAGATAATTTTATCGCGGTCTTTAAGTAAAGTAAGCGAGAACTGTTAATAAAAGTGCAATATGAAAAATTGCATTTTTTGTGTTATAACTATTTTCGTAGGAGCCGCCAATCTAACTACAGGATGATGATAAATAATAAAGTTTTTAACCGACTTTCAAAAGAACGAGGTTCTCAATTCAACATTATAAATGTTTGTTGAATTGAGAACTTCCATTCAACAAACGAACAAATATTTGTCACAGTGGTAGAGCCCGCTTTAACATCTTCGGACGAATTGTCCGGCTCGCCCGGTGACATAACACATACAGAAGACAGGCGTCAAATGAAAGCTATTCCGTGTTTCGTATGACGAGTGTGGTGCCGGAGGACTAATTTTAATCCATTTTCCCTTCCTATCCTTATCCTATAAGGAAATGATGAGAAGAGGAAATGGATTTTCCGGGGGAGGGGACGCATAAGGAGGGGAATTATCCTCTTCCTGTGCGTCTCCTCCTCTATAGATTAAGTTTAGGCAACGCATCTGCAATTGCAGATGTCTATGGGCAGCGGTCGCTTAGCTATTTCAGCGAGTTCAGGTGGCAGCTTGCTCGTTTGCCATTTTCTAATATAAAAAAATCAAAGAATATATGTTTTTATTACCGACTCGTAAAATAATCTTACCTTTTCATAGTTTCTTCATCATCTATATGTATAAAACTATCTTTTCCACTGAAACTTGGATAAGAATTTGTATCACCCCAATTGATTTCGTTACCGTTTAGATATTTAACTTGCATATACGTCTGACCATCGTAAGGTCCGTCAGTTGGTACATTTATGGGCTCGTCGTTCTGTATATACTGGTTTTTAATATATTTTTTATATTTCTCTGTACGGTGATGTTTCTTTGTTTTGATTTTATGATATTTTAATTTGAACCCTTTCTTTGCGACTATTGAATGATGGACTTCGTTTTCTGATATATTTAAGTATTGGAACGGTTGTATTGATTCTTTGCATAGATTTTTATCTCTGGAAAAGATTTTTACTAGGGTTAAAACAGTTCTCTATTGACTCATAGATTTACTACCGAATATTGAATCGTGTCAACGCCGCTTATAAAATACTACCTGTTGCTCGCGACTTCGTCCGCGTGGAATTAATATAGCCTATGTGAATCGGGGATAATGTAGCTTTCTATGAGTGAAAGAATTCTTGAAATCGGCCCAGTAGTTCTTGAGTTATTTCAATACATACAAAAATACAAAGTTTCTCTCTTTATAATATTAGTATAGACTTATTAATGCGAAAGTAAATGGATGGACGTTAGAAGGTATATCCAGAACGGATCAGCAGATTTCGATACTTGACACAGATGTAAAACATAGTCTCAAGGAACACATAGGCTACTTACAAAGTTTATTCTTTAATTCCACGCTGACGGAGTCACAGATTACAGCTAGTTTACAATATAACAGACACCATATACACGGAATTCAGAGTTTAAGCGCGGTCTTATCATTTAAAGCGCTGTTTTAAAGACGTTTAAGTATTCGGTCAGTGTATGCTGTTCTACAACTACTTACAAGCAAGAATTATTCTTAGGATCCTCGCAATTGTCAACATTTACTCCACCAAGAGCTGATGATACAACAGACAGCTCTTCGTCATTGATAACCAGCTGGAACCAAAACAAAAAATATTATAAGTCTAATAAGATTCCCAAAAAAAAAAATTATAAAATTTTAGCTTTATGCACTTATCCACATTTACGTTAAGTCCTTTAGGACCTGTGTATTAAACATGTTTATCCCTTCTGAGACTGTTCAAGTATCACGTAAACAATATGGGGTTGAGAGTCCAGTTAATGGTTACATAATCAGTGGTCATTACGATTCCTGCTTAAGAAATAACTAGCGACCCGCCCCGGCTTCGCACGATTGCAATGCTCATACTAATTACACTACAAAAATGCGGAAAAATGCAATTATTTGCGACATCACATTAGAAACCTAAAATAATAGTATTTCTTCAAGATTTAATTATAACCTTTCTCTCAAATCAATCTATTAAAAACCCGCATCAAAATCCGTTGCGTAGTTTTAAAGATTTAAGTATACATAGGGATATAGTAACAGAGAAAGCGACTTTGTTTTATACTTACTATGTAGTGATAGTGAATAGAATGATAGTGATAAATATTTATTACCTGTGCAACACAACCGCTGAACGATGACTTCAGCGCCAATCTAGGCGGTAACGGATGCGGGGCACCGCCCAACAACATCGGCTGCGTTAGCGTCAGTCGGCGCGCCGCGCCGTGTGACGTCACCGACCGCGTCGTGTCCGTCACTTGACGCGCAATCGGTCCCGACTGACGGGGTGCCAAGTCGGTCGGTCGTACACGTAGTGACGCGCGACGACCGGACCGATTTACGGAGACTTTGTGCCATGCGTTTGCTTCTAATGGGTATGCGGATCTGGAATTATTTATATTAATTTAAGTAGTGAGGACAAACGGAATGGAAAACTGTTGCATCAAGATGAAGTAGTGTCATTTCGGCGACGTGCTTAGGCATGAAAGACATGATCTTCACCTCATCTTGATGGGAAAAGTAGCTGGGAATAGATATAGTAGTGGTCGAAAAAAAATTATGACTCCGTAGTATTAGAGAACGGACCGGTATTAAGAGTTCCACACATCAGTTCCCGCCAATTACAGGGAAGAGTATACTAAACTGACTACCAAGATTCGATGATCAGAAAGAGAGAACTTCAAATTTATTTATTTGTCCAAGTGCTTATATTTATGTTACATTTTTATTATTAAAATGGTATTTACATTAGAAAAGACTTGTAGGCTAAAAATATTTTGTGTGAGTTTCATATTATTCTTTGATTGAATAAAAATTTAAAAAGTTTTTAGTTTCAGAAGAAGTATTACCTGACGAGTGCTATCCCCGATCCCAAATCGAATGCGAACTCAACGAAATAGTCTCTGAGATGCAATGAGAAGAAATCACCATCACCGCTCGACCGCTGCGAGTCGTACAGCAACAATCCATCACCACTGGTCGGCTTTAATGTTATCTAGAAGGAGATAATACAGTCAGGGTCAGTATAAGGGTATGGCGTGGGGCGACCGCCCAGGGCGCCATATAGAAAGAGACGGCACATGCCTGGACATTAAGCCTTCTTCGCACCGGGATAGTATTTTAGTCGAGTAGCAAGTAGTAAGTATCCGAACAAAGGATTTACTTATCTCTTTTAAAATGTTGCTGTTTGGACACGTTTAGTTACTAAAATTCTATCCTAATGCGTAGGTTTGGGTTTAAACGAGTCCCAACAGTAGTAAATCCTTTGTTTGGATAAATGCTACTTGCTACTCGACTCAAATACTATCCTAGTGCGAACAAGGCTTTATAGATATCCCCTTGCTGTTAGTTAATTTTCCGATGTCGCGAAGAAATGGAATCTTTGCTCTAGTTTGAAACAAAGTGAATGTCTTGTGATCAGTTCTGATTGGAAGAAATTAAACTAATTTATCTACTTTTATATGATAGTTTCTTTCATCTCTCTTACTATAACTTCGCTATACGCTTCATTGAAACGAGTTCGTGATAAAAACAGACTTACACCGAAGCAAAAATCTCGATCTAATAAAGCCGTTGGGCTAGCGAAGCTTTAGTAAGTGAAATGAATACAACTATCGTGTCAGTAGATAGATTAGATTATAAAATACGTTTAATTTCTTCCAATCAGAATTGATCACAAGACATTCACTTTGTTTTAAACTGGAGCAAAGATTCCATTTCTTCGCATTATCGGAAAAATAACCAGAAAATAATTGCTGGCATTATAACATCCTAAGGTACTCCGGGATCGTTTACTAGTACTAAAGATCTCAAAAGGGACTCGCTTAGTGACTCGACGAACGTGGTAATGGAACTCAAATTTAAGCGTCGCTTTAAAATCCGAATGGTATCAAAATTAAACGAGATCGCCGTTGAATTCGGAATTTATGCGTGGATGTAACATGGAAGACGCTCTTAAATATTTAAGTGGCGGTTGAAAATTTGGAAGTCAGATATTATAATGAAGATATCAAAGCTTATATGTTTAGGAACAAGTTGGCATGCAAAGGGTGTTATTGATTGACCTAATTTTGACAATCTACCTCAAACGTACCTGTTAAGGAATTTGGTTTGGCCTTTTTGGGTATAATTTAATTGTCTATTAAGTAGATAGTTACGTTCATAGAAATAGATTAAATAAAGTTTTTTTCGTAACTACATCTTGGAAGTTTCCTACTTAGTATACAAGGCACAGCGTCGGTGGCTCAGGGGTTAAGCTCTTGACTTGTAAACTGCAGGTCCCGAGTTCGAATCCCGCCATGTACCAATGTGCTTTTCCATTTTTCAATTTTATCTGTACATATTAGCCGACGCTCTTACGGTGAAGGAAAATATCGTGATGTTTGTACATATCGGCGAAGAAATTTAAAGATATGTGTGAAGTCGACCCGCACTGGGCCAGCTTGGTTTATTATGGCCAAGTCACACCTTAGGGAAGGCTCCGAGACCCTCAGTGGGGACGTATAATGAGGTAATGATGATGATGATGATACAAGGCTATGCAAATCTCCGATTTTAAAGTCTTTAAGGGGCGACTCATTGAATAGCAAGTCGCTAAGAGACAAATAGCACACTACGATCGCGGAACCCGACGTGCGAAGGGTTTAAATATACCTGTATATCAAGCCAGGATTGCGCGGAGTTACCAAGACTGGGTAGACGAAGATATGAAGAACCGTTGAAGCGAGGTACCTGTAAACAGGTATTTAAAAATCACATGTAGCTGTGTAAAATAATAGCTGTTGTTCACTACTTCGTTTGCGTGGAATTAAAAAATATAGCCTATGCTACTCGGGGATAATGTAGCTTTCTAATGGTGAAAGAATTTTTGAAATCAGTCCAGTAATTATTGAGTAATTTCAATACATACAAAAATACAAAGTTTTCGTCTATATAATATTTATAGACTAGGTTTTCCCAGCGATTTTGTCTGAGAGAATTAAAAAAAAGCTAGTAATAAATACAGCCTTTATTCGATGTTAATATAGCTTTCTAATGGTGAAAGAATTTTTGAAATCGCCTTAGTAGTTCTTGAGTTATTTCAATACATATAAAAAAAAATATTTCATCTTTACATTATCATACAATAGATTTTGAAGGTTACGTACCTTTAGGTCTAATGTTATTTCACACTTAACACCAGCATAACCTAGAGGACACAAACAAACACCTCCTACACAACCCCCACCGTGTTCACATTCACATTTCTCTTCATCTTTTACTTCATCACTTTTAATATCACCTTTAACTTCATCACTTTTCAATTTCAAATCGTTATCGATATTCAATTTCTTATAATCATAATGTTTGAATACATCAAGGGAGTTATCCAGTTTATTTTCTTCATCTGTTTTAGCATCTCTCATAACTAAATCATTATCTTCGAAATGTACTATGTCGTTTATATCATATATAGCGTGGTTTTCTGAATGTTTGTGGTTTGTTTCGATAGTAGTAGCTTCTCTATACGGCTTCCAAGGAGCTAGAGTCGGCGCACATTCCCCTGTTAAAATTTTAGAAAAGTTGATTAATTTTATTTGATTTTGTTAAAGATACGTGCTACTATCGAAAACTTTGTATACAAATATATTTATCTCTTTCATACTTAAAAGGACTATGCTTTAAGTTTTATTACAAACTAGCGAACAACCCGGGCTTCGCACGGGTGAAATGCTGATACTAAATACACTACAAAATGCGGAAAAAATGTAATTATTTACCTATTAGAAACCTAAAAAATAACAGTATTTCTCTAGTATTTAATGGATTTTATGTTACATATAAACCGTCCTCTTCAATCACTCTATCAAAAAATCCGTGGCGTAGTTTTAAAGATTTAAGCATACATGGGATATAGGGACAGAGAAAGCGACTTTGTTTTATCCTACGTAGGTAGTAATGTTACCGCTGTGTATATTGAGGTTATAAAATTTTAAGATTTTTTTTGTCTTATAAATAATATAAGCATATGTATGTCCATCCAATTTTATTTTATACAACAAGAGCGTAATATATGCGTCCAGCGTTCACTAACTCAGCCATATCTGATTTATACCAACATATTTCTACGTTTGCGTGTGGTACAAGTTACAAGCGAATATTTTAACTTCAAACTAAAATAGAATTAAATGTTTTTTTTTAATGAAGCTAAAAGAAATTTAAATCAATTTATTAAAATAACGTAATTAATTGGTAGTGACTATGAGAGGCAAAAATAAAATAGTTATGAATAAATTATATTTGTCATAAAATTAAAGTATAGGGATATAGAGGACCAACAAAGATAGGTAGGTTGATTGCGTTTATTGAAGTCAGGTTTTAAAAAGTTCTTGTCTGGAGAGCCATAGTCATTCTGGTTAATATTTCTACTTTTGTTCTATTTTATATCATATTAGAATATTGCATGGTGTCATTATTCTCAATTCAGGAAAATAAGGCTAATAATGATTTTCATTCAGTTTTATTATAAATATGTTCATGACTTAGACCACACGGAAACTCTCACATTTCTCTTCATTTGTTGAAAACGTGAGCGGAATCCGTCCACGAGGCTGTCGAAGTCACGGAATTAGTGGTCATTTGTTACTCTACAAGAAATAAACTATAGTTGTCAGACAACAATAAGCAGTTTGCAGCAACCTTGTTTTTTTATTTTGCGGTTATCATTTAATTAAAAATCCTAATTGACTATAGCTTTTGTGTTTCTTTGTTAGGCTACATTTTATTCGCTATAACGTTTAAAAAAACCCATTGAAAAATGTTACCCTCTTATTTGTATGCATAGAATGGAACAATCGGGTTTGTTGATAGAATGCAATTTTTTAAAATGTCGTCGCCCTCCGCCGCGTCGCTTGACAATGCATTTCCCGCGCAAACATGGCGCCCGACACATTGTTTGCCGAATGCAACGTTCTGAATCCGAACGAAGCTAAAGTTTTTCGTTGATTTACTACAAAGATGTCTGAACTGAACGTTTGATTCATTGCTTCGTATTAACTTTAAATGCATCAATTTAATTTGTGCACAAATAATACCATTGGCTCAACAAATTAACCAATTTTACAGCTCATTCTATTATACAATATGTCGTGGTTACCAATTAGCATGACATCAGTTGTCCTTGTTGTTTCTCAATAAATTATTTATTAAATTACGAACCTTCATTATTAAATATAGTTGTAGTTGTTATTTTTAATGAGCACGTATTTAAAAACTCCATTACTATAAAATGCTGCTTAGACGAAGGCTAGAAAAACTTATTACGCGGCAACGTGAGCTGTAAATCTTAATTTAGTACCGTCTCAGGTGCTGAGGGTTCTTTTATTTACCTCGTCTCTGTACGTTGCCGTAAAAATGTTTTAATAATTTCTTATTTATAAGCAATTAAATATTTTATGTATACGTTTGTTATGTATACTGTTATACGAGGACTTGAAGTGTAGACTATTTAATTTGCAAAATGAAAATTGGAATGGTTTGTATGCGTTATAAATGAAATGGAAAATGGTATAGGTTGACAAACATGTTTGCTCATATCATTGAATATGGCAATATATCTAAAAGCATTTAATATTTGCTAGAACATTCAAAAGTAATAAATATAAGTAACTAAATGAAATCTACATTATTATAGAATTACAAGGTTTAAAGAAACTAACGTAAAAATGCATTTCCTCCGTAATTTTTCGCTCAATTCCAAACTGTTTGTGGAATCAAATGGAACGTTTTAAACTCAATCGTAAGCTTCACAGGTTCGCTATGAAATGATTGGGCGAATCGATTTGGACGCTTTGTGCTTGAAAATAGCGTAGACGTAAGTGTCGGAAATTCGTGCACTACTACTTTGCTAGAACTAGGCGATTGTAGGATTGTAATGTTGAAAGGGCTCTTAATATGTCCGTGGTGTTTCATATCATAATTATGGTTGTGTTAATTTTATCGTTCTTTATTCGAGAATTGTCTATTGAAAATTGTGTTTTTTACCCAAATTATGTCAGGATCATTTTAGTCCTAAATCCTAATACATTCAAACGATTTTACATTTACATAGTTACGGTATAGTTCGCTTATAAATTGGATCACACGCACGATTTTGGTCGAGTCGTACAATTTTTCGTGAAATACCCCTCGTTAAGGCAATGACCGGTCGGATCATTTGTGATCTTATTAGCCTATGAATTTTGTATATCACATTACCTAAAATTGGGCTAAGCTATATATTATTTTAGTGCTGCTAAATTAAGGTTTTATGGTGTCAAAATAACTTTGTGACTTTTAAGTGCAGCTTAAGCGAAATGCAAATTAAAGTTACACCTAGTGGATATGAAATTTTATTAAGTAACAAAAAGGCGTAGTTAATTTTAAAGTTTATCTACTATGTATAACATCCTTATCCTTACATAGTACAAAACAATAACGCGTTTTTATGTTTGCCCCTATATATACTTGAATCTTTAAAACTACGCAACGGTTTTTGATGCATTTTTCTTTAATATATAGAGTGATTCATTAGGACGGTTTTCATGTATAATAACTAGCGACCTGCCTCGGCTTCGCACGGGTGCAAAACTAATTCCAAATACACTACAGAAAAACTGTGAACATTGTATATAACAGCCATGCTAACAATATTTGCACCAGTGCGAAGCCGGGGCGGGTCGCTAGTAATTATATAAATTAACTTTAATTTATACTTATGGAGTATTAGTTGTTGCCAACAACTTCCTTACCAGGATATGTTACTTACCAATATCTTGCGTGGAGATGGCGTCTTTCATCAGTCTATATGTATCACCGTTTATTCTTAGAAAGTCTACGCAGCCGAGCAGACCTTCAGAGAGACTCAGTTTGTTCTGAAGTCCAGTTGTGTTGCCAGCGCCGCCGACCCATACCGGTTCGCGGAATGTCATCCGGGAAAATAGACCCTGTGTACATAAGATAGAGTTTAATTTCATTTGGCAAGGAAAGGTATGAAAAGAAGCAACAAATATAGGGTTACGTTATGCGAAGAAAAAGAAGAATTAAACCTTCGAGAGACGTTATTATACACTATTTAATAATCGGAAGAGTCCGAAATTAGTCGGTTTCGACACCGGAAAATTACACGTGAGTTTTAACAGTTTTAAATATTGTATAAATTATTGTTTTAAGCAAGAATAAATAGACGGATCTCGTTATATCGAACTGTGACAATATTATTGTTTTTCCTTTAATTCAATAGCGGCAAGAAAAAATAAGTAAATTATTAAAAATGTCGACGTTATAATTGAATGTTTTTACACTTTGCAGCGTCAAGGAAATCGCTACCGCGTCCGCTACCGCTTGTACTTTGCGGCATTGTTAATAACGGCTCATTAGTTACCCTTTTAGACGTAACTCCTTTAATGAACGAGCCTCACTTAAAACGTAAAACAAAACTGGTTTTCTTTGGGAATAACACAAATAGGTAAATTTTCACGCCTTTCTTTGTATTATTGTTTTATTCTAATTAATGAACACTTTCAACAATTAGATATTTTTTTATGAAATATAAACGATTTTTATTTATTTTTATGACCTAGTTCCGTATTAATAAAAAAGCTGTTTATTTTATCGATTTCTCTTTTAATTTTTAAGTCAAATAAGTTAGATTAACTACAACACAGTCATTTTCTCAGACAGCTGTCCCTATCCCCTTTATTCCGAAACGAGAATCAGCGTTATTACTGTTATACTTCCTACGTTTGGTACATTCATAAAATTTATTCCAAAATACAAAACATCCTTGTTTCTGGTACCTCTTATGATACATAACTTGGTTCAATGAGACTCCTGGTCTATCTTATTTAGTTCCGAGTGTCCTCCGGTATCGTATAATCGACGACTTATTGGTTCTCGCTTATCGCAGTACTTTATACATTTTTAAATCTATTCATGGTTCCCCTAAGAGTCCATGTAGAGTGTAAGCGTAGTAATACGTAAATTAAAAGGTTAAGGTATTTTATGAATTCTTTTCAGCGTAATTCTTGGAAAGCCAAGCCTGAAATACCTTTAGCTTTTGTCGTATAACTTACTTACGCGAGTAAAATAGGAGAATTCGGCTCACAGAGTATACTTAAGTAATTTATGTTTTCTCACAAAATTTCATTACTTACTTTTTATAAGTTTATCTTTTATGATTTTAACAACGTGTGTTAGATTTTATCTATGTAGAAGTTGAAATATTATATTTTAGATTTTATTTTTATTTTCTGAATTAATATTAGATTATTAAATAACACTTTTTATAACATTATCTGTGCTAAATAATAATATTAAGAAACAATAAAATAAAACTCTACATTTTACCTAAAAGTAAACCCATGATGGGCTTCATTTTCCGCAACTCCACGACTAGCGCGTATTTTACGTGAATACACATATCTTTGAATTTCTTAGCCGATGTGTGTAGACATCACGAAGATTTTTTGCTTCACCGTTAGAGTGTCAGGTAAATATGTACATATGAAAATCGAAAATCGAAAAACACATTGGTGGATGGCGGGATTCGATTCGACTTAATGTAAAATAACTCAAACCTTCGTAATGTTCAAGGTTAAAAGCGTTAATAAATAAATATAAATCCGAGTACAATACACAAAGAAAACATCTCATCTTTTGTAATTGTACGAATGTACAACGTAATTTGTGAAACGTTATGAAACGGCGAGGATCGTAGGCCAATTAAAATTTAATTAGGCAAGGAAATGTATAATTCAAGAGCTGTTATTACACAAGGTGAATACTTTGACGACGAGAATGAAATGGTGAAGTATAAATTTATTTTTAACATACGTATTAAGTAAATAGAGTCTTACAATTGACTGGTGGTTGATGATATCAATTGAGACCCACAAATTCGACTTCACTAAACTCATTCTTTCTTATACTCCACATTTAGCACTATGTACCTACACATAATTTAAGTCTTTTTATTGCACTTTTATTGAAATTTAGAGGAGATTAAATATTAATATCGAATTTAAAACATGGGAATTGTCAAAACACAATGATAGCTCATACGTATAAATATTAAAATATTTTTTATAGCATTTTATCTGACGGGGAATTAATTCTTTTGGGTGCTACCATTAAACATATGCGAAGAGTCACATTATCAAATAAGTTAAGTAGTAAGATAAGGTTCGACCCATGATGGGCTCCATTTTCATTCACTCCATGACTAGTACGTATTTTGCGTGAATACATATCTTTGAATTTCTTCGCCGATATGTGCAGACATCACGATGTTTTCTTTCAGCTGAGAGCGTCGGGTAAATATGTACATGTGAAAATCGAAAAACACATTGGTAGATGGCGGGATTCGAACTCGGGACCTGCAGTTTACAAGTCAAGAGCTAAACCCCTGAGCCACCGACGCTCTTAACAAATAAGTAATGAATTCCAGCAAAGGTAGAAGACAGAAGAAAGTATGGATAGATTGTGTGAAAAAAGATAACGCCTTGTTCGCACCAGGATAGTATTTTAGTAGAGTAGCAAGTATCCGTAAATAATAGTGAACATTCTATTCAATCTATCAGCGTTGATGATCATCTCCTCTGTTCTCACCTTAGACCTTCCGCGGACTCTTTTGCCGTTGTTCAATCTCAGCCAGGCGTCCCAACGGTGTCGGTACACGGAGACCGTGTTCCATCTGCCGAGACGCACCGGCTCCGGCGAGCGTAGTACGCCAGCACCGCTGCCGCAGTCGAATCTGGTACATAGTAAATAGTATTATTACAAAATAAAATTGGTACGGCTTCTTTAGTCCGATGTCACTCAAAAAACGGCCTAATTCCGAAGCGAAATCACAGTTTTTATCGCGAACTCGGTTTAATGAAGCCCTAAGCTTACTAAACATTAAATGAATAATTTAAATTTTGTCAAAAACCGCATGTTAAATCAAAATCTTAACAGGGAAAAAATCTAATAAATCAAATTCTCTATCCAAGAAAAAAAGTTGACTGCCTGAAATGTACAAGAGATACCTTTGCAGAGGATGGCGGCGATGAGGACAGGTTTGGTGAAAAAATAAAACGTCCGTTTTCGTGAGAGGTTAGGCGCGCACCAGCAGCGTCCGACGGCAGACATTCTTACCAGTGGTGTCTACCCTCAATAATTATTTATTTTATTTATTTTTAAAATCCTACTATTATTTACATATACCCAAGGAATTTGCAAAATATTAAGAAGGCTTTGACAGTCCTATCGTCTACAACCCTTATATAATATCTCTTCGGGTATTTAGATTCACACAAACTTATGTACCATAAAACAAAAAACTTCCTTTAAATTAACTAACTTTTTATTGGAGCGAAAAACGACAAAACTTCCATAGATATAACAAAACGTCAAAGTGACAGAAATCCTTTTTTGAACAAAGAGTATTTGTTTACAGTGAGCAAAGAGTGTATAAATTGTGACAGTGAGGAACTTTACTATAATTAAGATTTTAACTTTAACATCGGGTGTTACATTATAATACAAAATAATGTTTTAAAAAGTACTTGTATGTAATATTAAACGGATTATACATTTTGTAGTAAATTTATTTACATTACATGTGACCGGTAATACGTGAATGCATATTTAACGAGTAACAATTTAAATTCATCTTCACAATAATTGAATAATGTTTTAACGTTAAATTTTAAAATGTAAATGTTAAATTGTTTACGTTGTTAATACCGTACATTAAAATGACATAATTTTAACGATTTTACTTATAACCGGTGGTAGAGCTCGCTATAACATCGTCGCATTTTTAACCGTTTGATTTATATATAATGTTCTGGAGAATATGATACTACCCCATGCAAAGAGACATTTACAATAACCCCCAATACACTTGAATAGTCCGCGCGGCTCCTGAGCGCTGACTTGTCTGGGAGGCCGTTTGCCCCGTACGAATTATCTTTTTGCTTGTATTACCATAGCTTCCTGGGCATTATATATAAAAATCAAGCGTTTAAAAGTAAATAAAGTCCACTATTAACACTCAATCATTCTTAGCTGCGCGGAAAATTAAAGTGTCTGGGAGGCGGTTTGCCCCATCCAAAGTGTCTGCCTTGCAGGGGATATTTTCATGGTCCCTTAAGCATTATAAATGTAAAACCTAATCCATGTGCGGGTGTCAATTGTGGTAACGACTGCTGTAGTGTTTCTGAAGAACGACGTCTTAATATTTTTAACCATTTTTGGGGTTTAGGCAGCTACCAAAGAAGAAGAGATTGGATTGGCCAATTTGCTTTGAGAAAATCAGTCAAACGTCCGAGTAAATCTGCTGAAGCAAATAAATCTCAAACATAATTATGTGAAAATCAGCTTTGTGAATGTAAGTAAACTTAAATAATATTTACTAAAACTTTAACGCGTGATTGCGCGAAACTGCCCAATTGGACAGGATAACTAATGGCCATTCACTGATATAACGACGAGTCCTATCTAATCATATATAAATCAAGCTTTTGAATATAACTGAGGTCTGCTGCTTTTCGGATCCCGATCTATTAGGTTCTATAGCTTACTATTTGTCAACAAAAAAAGTTCCATTGGTTTCTATAATGAAAATAAAGTTTTTTCAATACTAAATGTCTCCGTCAAATATATTAAAAAGGAAGCAAAGAGTTGTCAGCGGAAAGTCTTGCAAATTGCATTACATAGCGAAGCCCCGCATACCAGGAGTACACTTGAACGTCGCTTCACAAGTCAGGACTTTCTGCATTTGTTTTTTTAAATTAAAATTTTTATATCGTAAATACTTTGACAGGGTTCCTTTATAACAATTATGTCTACTATACTAACAAAAGAAAGATGTGTTCGTTCGTTTGCATTGAATAGGTTCCGAAACAACTGAACTGTTCGAAAGCCACACTATTCCACCACCACACCAATATAGTATTTTAGTCGTGCAAGTAGCATTTATCCGAACAAAGGATTTACTACTGTTCGGACTCGTTTAAGCCAAAACCAATGCACTAGGGTAGTCATTTAGTAATAGCAACATTTTAGTATAATAGATTAGTAAATCCTTTGTTCGGATATTTGCTACTTGCTACTCGAATAAAATACTATCCTAGTGCGTACAAGGCTTAAGTAACATAGATTGTATTTTATTTAGTTAAGCGTTGAGGGAGCCTCCAGTAAATCTAGTTTATTTTCAATTTTTTAAGTGACTTTTTATATGGGTACCTTACCTAAGTTCCAAATGTCCGTTCCTCAGCAGTAGTGCCAGATAGTCCCCCGAGAGGTCGTCGTGTTCGCCAGTAAGCAGTAACACACCGCGTGCCCGCTCCGGACGAACGCGCAACCGTAAGCGCACGCGCTTGTATGCCCCGCGCAGCGCGTGCAGCGCCACCCACGACGTACCGGAGAAACGCGGCGTCGAGATCTTTATGTCTGAAAGAAAAAGGCTATTAAGTTTATGACCAATAGATGGCGTGCTACTCAAATTGAAGGTAAAGTGAAGTCAATTTACATATTGTAATCTTATCTTAATATATTTAAATCTCGTGTCACAATGTTTGTCCTCAATGGACTCCTAAACCACTTAACCGATTACAATAAAATTCACACACCATGTGCAGTTCGATCCAACTTGAGAGATAGAATAGTTTAAATCTCAAATTATAGTCGCAACTAGCGACCCGCCCCGGCTTCGCACGGGTGCAAAACTGATACTAAATACACTACATAAAAACTGTGAACATTGTATATAACAGCCATACTAACAATAATTGAATCCGTGCGAAGCCGGGGCGGGTCGCTAGTTTTTATATAAAAAATGGGGACAAACGAGCAGCGGGAACGCCGAAGTGGAATCACAGATGCATTGCCGACCTTAAAGGATATACGCTCGCTTTTTGAAGGATCCTAAGTCCTAACAGATTCCCTTTTATTTCTCCTTCAAAAATATAAACATAATAATACATTTTAAGCTTGTATTTGAGCAATGAAAACTCACGCCTTACATAAGCTCGCCATACTTGATATGGATTTATCGAGTGGCATGTCGCCATGTAATTTGTTACTCGAAGGATTAAGAAGACAGATTACGTACGACGGATTTGTAATTACTCGTACAATAAAGGGTAAGCTATGCATCTTGCTGGATTAATAACATAACAATAAATATTAATAATCTTGTCGAAAGTCAACTAACCTAGAATCGTTTTAAACTTTAAACTATTATAATTAGAGCAACAAAATATTCAGTGTAAACAATAACCGTAAAAGTTTACATTAACGTTTCCATTACGTACAGCTTTAGTAATGCGATTGTGCGATAACCCTAAACTTGTAAGTTCGTAACTATTGCAGTGAACCTCTAGAGGGCTCTACGGAAGAACTGCCTCGGCTTTTCTATTGCCACGTTTCAAAGTTTAGGGTTGTCACTATTTGAAAATCGTACCAATAAATATTTAATTTGGTACGGAAATATAATTTTTTGTATAATAGAGATATTTGTTTTGCCAATTTTATTTAATAAAATTAATATGTATACCAAATTAGTTAGGCAAGTAGCAACTATTTGAAGAGTTATTTGGAATAAAATATCACATAAGAGTAACATTTTGTTAGTTTATTTGGTGTTTATTATCGTTATAAT
This sequence comes from Papilio dardanus tibullus, assembly GCA_013186455.1. NCBI lineage: Eukaryota > Metazoa > Arthropoda > Insecta > Lepidoptera > Papilionidae > Papilio > Papilio dardanus. The sequence continues at coordinate 521,323 of QDHC01007227.1, forward strand.
AACCAAAAGGCAAATATTTTACAATTTGTTAAATGTAAGAATTAAAATTAAACATCAACTTTAAACTTTTAAATAAGCTTTAAACCGAATAATACACCAAAACTGTCACAAAAACTGTACAACCTTACATTTTTGCTGAACTGGTACGAATTTACAATAGTACATCACTACCAATAGATGCAAGTTGCAGCCCTAAATTGAGTTTTGTAAGAATGCCATACTTGATTTATGTTAAGTGAGATCGAGGCGTCCTGAGTCCCTGAGCCACGGGGACCGGACTGACGAACTTTGAGAGAAAAGAAATCACCTTAAATGTACAAACAAAACTTCTTAGACTAGAATTACCTTTAATGGGTCAAGAAACCTTACCTTTATTAAGCAATTAAAATGTCTTCTATTATGTTATTTTTGTATCAGTCCCTATGTACACTTAAGTAATTGCTTAACAGCAGAGCGCATTAAACATTCGTACATGTTTACTTCGAATTCGAAGTTTCCTAATCACAGAGAAATTAGGTTTTATTATAACTAAATCTATGTGAAACATTTTAGATGTTTCCCGAATAAACTTATTTCTAAAAGATACTGCTAGGTTAAGACAAAAAGATCAACAATAAAAAGTGTAAAAATAGTAGTCAAAAAATTACTGCTTTGTTATATAAGAAAAGCTAAAGATTGTTTCAATATCTCTTCTAATATTTTACTTAAATGTAACAACATATTACTAAAATTCCTCATTTCTTAAGTCAAGTAATTATAATTGAAGATTTCTCAAGGATAATCCTTGAAGACGTGTCAAATGGAATCCTTTGAAAATATCAAACGTATAAATACGTTGTTTAATTTGTTCTGTCACGAGTGTGTTTACTTAAGCGACTAAGTAAACACAAGTTGTGATTCAAGTTACGTTACATATGTGTTACAAATTGTACTTAAGTTAAATTACAAAGTTCGTGCGCGTATAAATGTCAGGTTACGGGGAAGATTTAATTTAATTTTCCTTTGGCTTTTCACTGCCGAAAAACGGCAACGTAGCACCATCTCTTTAATTCCCTTAAAAAATAGAGACGATAGTTGTGTTTTTGTGTTTCGATAGTATATTACACCCAAGATTCACACTAATATATAAATGCGAAAGTTTGGATGGATGGTTGATATCATTATTATCTCGAAAACGTCTTAACGGATCTTGAAAGTCACAGATGTGGATCATAGTCTGCAAAAACACATAGACTACTAAACTATTGTTTATAAACTCGTTAATAAAGTTCCATACGAAATATAGTAAACGATAATCATACAAAAAACGAAACATAAACATTTTAAGAGATATACTTAATAATTTTCTAACAACAATATGTTACTGGCAGCCCTAGTACCAGGTAGACAGGAATGTAAGGCAGTTGTATTGTGTTAAGCGAATCGAAGGGATCCCGATTGAAAACACCCAAAGGACACGATCCGGAACAGTACAAAGGAATTTATACACCTAGTTATAGTCATACATACACCTTTTTACGACATTGACTAACAGTGTTCTCTCAAACTTCACAAAATCGTTTTTTTCTCTTACAATTCACATGGTTTTTGTCAGCCATTAAATTGCTATTCAAGAAAACGTAAACTCATAATAACATAACTAAAATATATCTGTTGACTCATTTCTATCATTTTTAAATAAAAAGTAAATTTGGTTTTTATAGGTTGGTTTTGGGTAGAAAAAGTTCAAAATATATTTTTTTAATTCTTTACTTTTTTTGACAACCCTAACAAATATCAAAGCATCTAGGAATCAATTGTATTAAAGGAATTGAGGCACATTGATGTATAAGACGTAATAAAAGAGGGGAAGTCTCTGAATAATGGTGTAGAGGTGCAATTTCCTTGGAACACATTTGTTACTGTTACCTTTATATTTGATACGACTAATAACTACGGGTTTCCATTGAGAAACATGTACAAAAACATGTTGTCCGGACATATATTTTTCTGTATTTACCATTCAATAGTAGCGTTCGAAAATAAAAAATAGTCATTATACTTTTTAACAGTGGTAGAGCCCGCTTTAACATCTCCGCACGAATTGTCCGGCTCGCCCGGTGAAATACCACGACCACACAGAAGAGAGGCGTGAAATGGATGCATTTCCGTGTTTCGTTTGAGGAGTGTGGTTCCGTAGGCCTATTTTAGTCCACTTCCTATCCTTTTCTTATAAGGAAATGGTGGGAAGGGAAAGTGGATTGGCGCATAGGAGGTATTTTCCTCTTGCTGTGCGTCTCCTCCTCCGTAGATTAAGGGTAGGCAACGCATCTGCAATTGCAGATGTCTATGGGCAGCGATCGCTTCACTTTTTCAGCGAGTCCAGGTGGCCGCTTGATCGTTTGCCACTTTTTAACATAAAAAAATACAAAAAAAATAAGTTACAACCTTTTGTGTTGGATCCGTTCTTCAAGTACAACAGGCTATTTTATCTTTTAACTATATTGTTTTGAGTGTAATGGTTTAAAAATAAAAATAGTAAAACTTCATAGCCCACAACACTTTAGAAGTTTGTCGTTCACTATGTCCCTGCAGGGGAATTGAAATTGCATCGTTTCAATAAAAACTTTCCAGGACAAAGTTGAGGTAACAGAAATCGGTTCGGAATAAAATTTCAATAAACGATAACTAAGTACCAATGTTGCAATATTTTAAAAGGAAATCAGAATATTTGTATAACAAATTGAACTCAATTGTGGTAATCGATGGAAAGTTATAGAACTTTTCTGAATTGAACTTATTTCTAGAAATTTACTGAAGAAAGAGATAGCAGGAGATAAAGAGAGTAACCTTATACAATATTTCGACTGAAAAGAACTTTAAGTTTGAATTCACACGGACGATTTTTTATCGCCGGCGTTGGCGATTTTTAACTGCGAACACTTTAAAATCACTTATTTCGTTCGACCAGCGCTCAATAAAGTGTCCGAACAGCAACATTTTAATAGCAAATTATTTGTTCGCATACTATCGATTTAGAGACTAGACTTGCAGGTTATACGAAGGGCCTTTGCTTCACCAAAAAAATATTAACAATTTTTTACAGTATAGTTATAATTCCAACTACAAATCAATCAAATATATAACCTATTTGATTAGAATAAGGTTTAAAATAGGCAACTATATAGAACAAAAACGCATCTCTAATTGGTAAGGATCACTTCAATGACTTCGACGTGTGCTATTTCGAATGAGTTGAAAAATCAGCGGAGAAAAAACAATGAGGTTGGATTGACTTGACTCGTGCACAGACAAAGGAACGAAGACCTAACGTTCTAACACTTGAAAGGGTTTTCTGACTGAACATGTGCTCTTATTCCGGAAAAAAGTATATATTGTACTAGCGACCCGCTCTGGCTTCGCACCGGTGCAAATCGGTATAATGCTGATACTAAATACTGCAGCGTTTACATTATAAGCGCTAAATATGCGTTAATTTACGACATCATATTAAAAACCTCTTAATTGTCAGTGTTACTCTACTATATTGTGAATGTATTATACATGAAAACCTTCCTTATAAATCACTCTATCTATTAAAAAAACCGCGTCAAAATCCGTTGGGTAGTTTTAAAGATTCAGAACTACTATAGGGACTACTAGGGACTTCAGATGCGGCTTTTTGAGCTTGATTCTTAAACCCTATAAAATATATTACGGGATTGACACGGACAAAAAACCCAACAAAAAATACTTAAAAAAACAAGTACCACGTCGAATATTCCACATGACTAAATGTTTCATTATTAGAATACTAGCGACCCGCCCCGGCTACGCACGGGTGCAATGCTGGTACTACATACACTACAAAAATAACAGTACTTCGCCAATATTTAATAGATTTTATCATACATATAAACCTTCTTCAATCACTCTATCTATTAAAAAACCGCGTCAAAATCCGTTGCGTAGTTTTAAAGCCTTAAGCATAGATAGATATAGGGACAGAGAAAGCGACTTTGTTTTATACTATGTAGCGATAATGTTACTTGAAATGTTCCAATTAAATCGTGCTGAGCTATCAGCTCAGTTACCCGGCAACTGTTAAATAGGCAGTTATCGAAGGATTTGACTATTGTATAGGAAGATTATATCGGATTGGTGTTCACTGAATGATATGGTTTATTGAAATAGTTTAGTTAAGTATATATTTCCCCTTTCTACGTAAGGTTCAAGCCACGATTGACACCATTTTCAGCAACTCCACGACTAGCGCGTATTTTGCGTGAATTTACACATATCTTTGAATTTATTCGCCGATATGTGCAGGTGCTTTCCTTCACCTAAGAGCGTCGGGTAAATATGTACATATGAAAGTCGAAAATGGAAAAACACATCGGTACATGGCGGGATTCGAACTCGGGACCTGCAGTTTACAAGTCAAGACCTAAACCCCTGAGCCACCGACGCTCCCCCTTTGTACTAATATAATAAAGGGAAAATATTTGTTTGTATTGAATAGGCTCCAAACATAACCGTTTTGAAAAAAATATTTCACAAAATCTGTTTGATTGCTTCAAAAAGACAATTTTGATATCAATCTTCAACTTCTTCAAAGTATAACATTATGTTTAAATCAAATTATTCAACCACAATTCTGAATTTCAACCTTATATCATTGTATTAAAGTTTAAAATCGCTTACACTACAGGAATGCCTCATTTCGAGAACATTCCACTCGTTTGTGAAATGCTAAGCATCACTCGTCCTACTCTAGTCCTAGTTCAAACGGAGAGAACAAAACTACGTTGTAGACGAAAATGATTCAATAGGATTTAAGAGGATTTGGAGAGAATGTCTTTTTCGCTGACGGTACTATGCATGCAATGTGTGTCCGTTTGTTTGTAGTCAAGACGTCTTGATAAAATGACTAAGGTCGCGGTCTCGCCGGTCCCAGTCGCGCCAGTCGCGGTCGCGGAAAACCGACGGTCACCTTTAGGTGTCATTCTATTCGTTTTATTGCCTAGAGCCTTGCCTTATTAATATTATTAAGGCGAAATTAACGATGGATAAATAGATGTTTCTTTGAAGTATACCCTTAACGGTTTAACAGATCTTGGTGTTTTGTACAGATGTTGAACACACTCTAGAAGAACACATCGGCTTAAGCCTTGTTCGCACCAGGATAGTATTTTAGTCGAGTAGCAAGTAGCATTTATCCGAACAAAGGATTTACTACTGTTCGAACTCGTTTAAGCCTAAACCTACGCACTAGGGTAGTAATTTAGTAACTAAACGTGTCCGTACAGCAACATTTTAGTAGAATAGATTAGTAAATCCTTTGTTCGGATACTTGATACGTGCTACTCGACTAAAATACTATCCTAGTGTATACAAGGCTTTAGTGCAAGAACTTATTAAGTGACCAATGCAACAAGTCGAGTAATCAGTTAATTAGTTTTAATTATATTGAATGTCGTATTATTACCATAAGTTTTACTCAGTCATAGAGTCCAAACTATAAAAGTTAACAACTTGTAAGTTTTTGCATTATGTAGATCTCATCGAGGCGAGTTCATAGCGGTTCTTGCACTAAGCGGACGACAAAGGCTATTACTATGTCTTTAGTTCCGCGTAGACAATGTTGCTGGCTGTGCTTGTGAAGATGTATGGACGTAAAAGAAGCCAGAGGAGTCAGGATCGCACCAAATGGATGTCTCTGGTCTCTACCTACCCTTCTGTATTACGGCCGTGGTTATGTTCTTGTTGTAATTCAAAATATTATAACTTTTAATCTACACGACCTCTTATAGAGTACTTACGATTAGAAAGAATTTCTAATTACTTAACATGTTTGCTAATCACAAAAATGCTCCTTCCTCTGATGATAATAAAGTCGATTTTGCTATACCCTTGTATATTCCAAATCTTCGTAAAATATACGGGGCGATATAAATTTTAATATCAAAGAGAAATTTAAATGCCGTGTACTTATTTGTTATTTATTGGAGGGACTCCTTTGTCCGTCGCGTCTTGTCACTTTGAATCCGTCTTTAATATTAAAACCAAAATTGAAATAGCGATATTATAAACAAAACCCTTATTAGTTACAATTTCAATTTACTGCTAGCTTTATCATAGTCTAGCGACCCGCTCTGGCTTCGCATGGGTGCAAATCGGTATAATGCTATCAGCATTAATGCTGCAGCGTTTGCAATGTAAGCGCTAAAAATGTGTTAATTTACGACATCATATTAAAAACCTCTAAATTATCAGTGTTACTCTACTATATTGTGAATGTATACATGAAAACCTTCCTTATGAATCACTCTATCTATTAAAACAACGCATTAAAATCCGTTGCGTAGTTTTAAAGATTCAAGCATATATAGGGACAAACATAAAAAAGCGTTATTGTTTTATACTATGTAAGGATAAGGATAAGGATTTAGTATTAGAAATCAGCACTAAAATACTGCTTAATTGTCGGTAATTCGTTATGTTTGGTATGACTTTAGATACAGTTTGTTATTTCTGAAATGTAATTAGTTGTTGAATTGAATATTCCTCATAAAAAAACCACGTCACGTGATTAACTGGTAACATACGGTCTTCTAATTTCTATTGTCCTAAGAATGCTGTAGCTACAACCTGAATCAAACTGTACTATGTAAAGTTTACATTTCAAAATCTTTGAAAACAATCAAGTTTTCAATGAAGTTTTTTTTTTATATTACAAAGTCGCAAACGAGCAATCGACCACCTGGACTCGCTGAAAAAGCGAAGCGACCGCTGCCCATAGACATCAGCAATTGCAGATGCGTTGCCTACCCTTAATTTACGGAGGAGGAGACGCGCAGCAAGAGGATAATACCTCTTTGCGTCCCCTCCCCCGCCAATCCACTTCCCCTTCCCATCATTTCCTTATAAGAAAAAGATTGGAAGAGAAAGTGGACTAAAATTAGGCCTCCGGCACCACACGCATTAGACGAAACACGGAATTGAAACGGAGTTCTTATTATAGCCCAAACAAAGATTCAAGTACATAGTAGTTTATTTAAGCCGTGCACGTTTTCTTATAAAATATTCCAAATTCAACACAAAATGTTACCAAGAAATAGTTTCAATGAAATATAGAAAGCGATAGAAACGTATTCAAGTAAATTCAAAAATCGTTCGTGCGTTTTATATTGAATCTATGAATACAGGATGCCATATAATAAAATTAATAAATTGATTATTTTTAATGCATTAAGTGATAAACTGTCCTTAATTCAGTAGTACCAAATTGAAATCGAAATTGGAGAAAAGATAATTTTAGAAAACTTGAGTAATTTAATAAGAAGCAAAAAGAATAAAAATACATTTATGAAATATTGTAAACACGTGGCATGCAAAGTTATTAATAGAAACAAAACATAGTGCCTAGTCATTTACGTACCTGTAGTTATTTAAGCCATAGTCTTTATATTAGTTAATGAATTTTAGTATTTTTAAGACACAGAAATGTGATATTAGATTTAGGTTTTAATTGTATTGTAGTATTTATGTTTTTAAGTTTTTAAAATGACGTTGCAATTTCAAAATGTTAAAAAAAAATGTTTGTCTATGTACTTATCATTGATTTTATAATAAAGATTCGGCATCAAAAGTCTCTGGCCTCCATGCCAGGGGAGAACGAAAGGGCGGCAAAGAGCCGCCCATAAAAAAAAATCAGTAGTACTAGAATCCAACAATGAAAAGATACCCGAATCGATTAAGCAGTTTCTGAGATCAGCGCCCACAAACACAAACAAAACTCTGTCTACCCGAGCGCCCATCGTGAAAGAGTAATGAGCGCTAAGAGCTCAAATGTGCTTGCGTCCTCACCAACAAAGAGCTGAGCTAAGCGAGCACAACGGCATAACGCAGCTCTCTCATTTGACACAGCTCTTTAGAACATTTCGGCTCTTTTTGACTCATCTAATTTCTCTTTGTTGGTGGGGACAAAAGTAAACAGTTTTTCATGAAAGTGGAAAATGGGACTGCCCAGCTTCCGCTCAGATCTTTACTCTTTTGTGGTGGGCGCACACCTTCAACACGGAAAATAACACACCCAAATTAAGCATTCGCTCCGCCACTAGTTGTTAAAACTGAAATATACTGCGGCTAAACTGGTATATAAGATTTAAAAAACGATAAGGAAAATAAACTTGGAAGAGTTGAGTTATTTGAAGAGATCCAATCGATTTTCTAATCCCAGAACGTTGTATAAAGCGGAAAGTTCAATGATCTATTCGTCCGTTGGGAAGATTGCTGAAAGATGTGATTCGGATTTTAAAGTAGTCTTAGAAAAGAGTTGAAGATAACTCTATTTAAGCATTAACCGTTTTATTCCGAAACGAGAATCAGCGTTATCACTGTTGTACTTTCTACGTTTGGTACATTCATAAAATTTATTCCAAAATACAGAACATTTATTCCTGGTACTTCTTATGATACATAATTTGGTCCAATGAGACCCCTGGTCTATGTTATTTAGTTCCGAGTGTCCTCCAGTATCGTATGACGACTTATTGGGCCTCGTTTATCGCAGTACTTTACACATTTTTTCGGAATAATGGGGTATATGTTTGAGTACGTGGTCACCTCAATGTTTAAGTTGGCACGTCTGGCACAACAATGCGAATGTTAACAACGTGCCAAGTTAAATACTGTATTGAATACATATATTTTGGCTTTCACGACAGTATTATGCTGGTAATTTGGACTGAAGATAAGTTATAATTAGAAACTGTCCTTTAATTCATCATACACAAACCTACTTAGTTCCTTAGTGTTCCTAGTTCCTATATCCTACTTAGTTCCTTAGTGTTCCTAGTTCCTATGTTCCTAGTTCCTATATCCTACTTAGTTCCTTAGTGTTCACTTAATGACTATGAGTACGGCGATCGCTTAAAATACATGAAAACAAATTAAACACTTTCAAAACCACAGAACGGGAAGACTCGGCGATTTTCATACAACAATTCGTCGAAATGGTCGACTCATTTACCCTTCAGTGCCAATAAAGGTTCCATTAACTTAATGGATTCGAACTCTCCACCTCCAAGTTCACCTCCACCTCCAAATCCACCTCCACCTCCACTAGAATATCGATAAAAGTTGAAACGGCAAAAGCAATTATTTGCGGTCGCGAAAGTTTCGGTCAAACGGATATCTTGTCTTTACATAGCCTTCACACGAGCGCTTTTTAAACGCGCTAAGAGACGTGATTAAAACAAATGCATTTCCATGTATGTTCTTACGGCGATTTTGAGCCCCAGTTGAATGACATAAAAGCCATTTTACAATGATCGTAATGAGCGAGGGTGTTAAAAAACGGAAACACCGAAGTTAAAAAAGCTTGCATTGACGCTTAAGCCTTGTACCAGTACCAGTACCAGCCTTGTACCAGTGGCCTTACCCAACATGCTTTTCGATCGGCGATGTCGCTGATGGAATCAACAAAAATGTATGAAACTGACAATGAGATTCGATAAAATCATGTGATTGTCACGTGTGAGATATCGAACGTCAATGTCGGTTTCATACAAATTTATCGATTCCATCAACGAAATCGCCGATCGAAAAGCATGTTGGGTAAGCCCACAGGATAGAATTTTAGTCGAGTAGCAAGTAGCAAGTAACCGAACACAGGATTTACTAATCTACTATACTAAAATGTTGCTGTTCGGACACGTTTAGTTACTAAATTATTATCCTAGTGCGTAAGTTTAGGCTTAAACGAATCCGAACAGTAATAAATCCATTGTTCGGATTAATGCTACTTGCTACTCGACTAAAATATTATCCTGGTGCGAACAAGGCTTTAGTGACATGACAAAATACAATAGTATACTTACAGTAAATAATCTAATAACCAAAAGATATCAACATACTATTAACACTATTCGTAAGTACAAAACATTTTCCAATACAAAAACCGTTTGCCGTTGACAGTTGGCAACGCCGAAGTTTCGGGTTCACAAAAAAATCTACACGCAAAATTCACACTAAATTCAATACAAACTAAAAAGCTTCGAGAGGATATTGCCTTGATATACAGCTATTTAAATTGTGAACAACTTTTTTTTAGTATACGCCAGCGTTATTTACCAGCCAGAATTTTGGTGTTAATTTAAAAAAAGAACGTTCAATTTTGTTTTTAAACGATGTTTTGTAGAAAAATGATAAAAAAGGCTTTAAATATTTAATCGAGATATTGGTTATTAGTTATTCATGAAGTTACACGCCATAAATTTATTTTACACGTCTTTTTTAATGAAGAGCAAGCGTCAAAAACATAGAAAAAGTAAAATGAAACCAAGTTTCAAAGCTCAATGTTGCTAAAAGAAATTGCTCTTCTCTTCTCTCCAGTCTATTAAAAGACCCTTAGAAAGCATTATTCCTAACATACACTGACCTGATTTACATTTGTGACTAAGAGGACAGGAGCAACGTGCGCCATTACAGGAGTCGCAGTCGCAGCTCTCCACCGCAGCCGTCCATGGCGGCGCCACTGTCGCACCGGGCACCTAAAAAACAAATTAATAAAAATATATGGTATTTTAGTCTCTAATACCTCGGCTTCATAAGACCGAGTTTGAGATAAAAACAGACTTAAACTTAAGCAAAATGTCAATTTTTATCGCGAACTCGGTCTAATGAAGAATTGGAGACAAAAATCGTAGGTAGATTTGCATAGATTTATTAACCAATAGGCTGACAGTCCAACTATAAAGCCACCTTCTCATAAAAAACAAAACATTCTTATTTCCTATTTTAAATTGACGTACACACGTCAATTTGAACTGCACAGCCGATTACAGTTCTCAGTTTTGCCTACGCACGTCAGTTTTAACTGCGCAATCGAACTACTACTAAAACAGAGCTGTTTATACTTTTCCTTACCTTTTGTTCCAAACTCGGTCCAAGTGTTGTAACTTTTACGCTCACTTCTAAGTTGTTTTCTTTTAATTTGTCCTCAGAAATAATATTTATATCACTTTCGCTGACTCCATCTTCAATCAAACTCTTAAGTCCATCGATCTGTTTGGATATTTCACCGGTGTAAGTGTAATTATTAGTATTATTTCGTATAGTTGGTGATGTTGGTAAAATTTTTTCATTATGTTTTTGATTTACATTTTTACTAATTCTATTGGACGGGGATACTTCTAGTTCTGCTGAAAATGATACGTCTTTTTGATATAGGACATCTTCTTTTGTTAGTGATGATTCAGTTGTTTTCGTTGCGTTTAATTCTGGAACAAAAAGTATATTGTTATCTTGCATATTAGATGTTGCCTAAAGAAGCATAGTTAATAGCCTATGTTTAGTTTTGTATTATAAAGTGGTAAACGAGCAAGCGGCCACCTTAATTCGCTGAAATAGCGAAGCGACCGCTGCTTATAGACATTTGTAATTGCAGATTCGTTGCCTACCCTCAATCTACGGAGGAGACGCACAGCAAGAGGTTTCCTCTTCCTATGCGTTCTCTCCCCCGATAAATCCACATCCATCCTATCTTGTTATACTATAACAAAGTTATTTTCTCTTATTTGACAGGTAAAAGATATCTCAACAATTCCTGAATAGCCTTTATATTGTTATCTTTGGCCGAGTTTATAAAATCTCTAGAGAATCTAGGAATAAATTTTGCACTGGCTTCAGAGATTCTATTCCGATATCCGATGTTCAATTGATAACTCTTTGTGATAAAATTTGATTTACGTTTTAAAATTACCACAATTTCAACATTTATAAACCTTACAATGATAACGTCCGTCCTCGTATTTTTTTTGCATTTTTACCGCATGATCATTTGTAATAGACTAGCTGTTGTGCGCGACTTCGTCCGTGTGGAATTAAATAATATAGCCTATGTTATTCGGGGATAATGTAGGTTTCTAATGTAGGTTTAGGTGTAGGTGTGTGTAGGTGTAGGTTTAGATAATGTAGGTTTCTAATGGTGAAAGAATTTTTGAAATCTGCCTAGTGTTTCTTGAGTTATTTCAATACATACAAAAGTACAAAGTTTCTCTCTTTATAATATTAGTATAGTAGACATTCTTACTTTACAGACATGAGATAAAAAATCTCTCTCTTTTTTTTTCCTGATTAATAATGATAAGCAAGGGTGTGACGACTGATGGCGGAGAATAGATTAACGTGGAGGATAACCTGGTGCGCTGACCCGTACGGGAGTACGATGAGGTTGTGGAGATGATGATGATTATTTTAGTCCACTTTCCCTTCCTATCTTTTTCTTATAAGGAAACGATAGGGAGGGGGAGTGGATATGACGGGGGAGGGGACGTATATGAAGAGGAATTATCCTCTTGCTGTGCGTCTCCTCCTCCGTAGATGAAGGGTAGGCAACGCATCGGCAATTGCAGACGTCTATGGGCAGCAGTCGCTTCGCTATTTCAGCGAATCCAGGTGGCCGCTTGCTCGTTTGCCACTTAATAATATAAAAAAACACAATCCATCTTTATCTTTCTGTAGGGATATATGCCTTGTGGCCTTGTATGGGTTTTGATGTCTCTGTTTACTTCGTCTTTCAATTGGAACGAAGTAGAAAGAAATAAAAAGCTAAATCGATCACCTTTCACACTTAATCTCCGAACACCACCTGGTCCAATTAATCATAATTCCGAGCCCACGTTAGTCCGACGTTTTTCCAATTTATTGCGGATCAAAACTGATTGATAACCCGACTATCCAATTAATGGGTTAACAATTTCAGGTATGTAACCTTCATTTTAACCCGCATTCACACGAGCGTTTTTTTTACGCGCGCTAAGAAATCGTTGATATAGAACATGCATTTCCATGTAACCTTCTAGCGAACTACAAAAATGTATAAATTTGACAATGTTCGATATCTCCTCACACATGACAAGCACATGACTTATCGAATATCATTGTCAGTTTCGTATATTGTTGTCGATTCCATCAGCGATATCGCCAATCGAAAGATACTTTGGGTAACCTATCTGTTCACAAGGCGGCACTTTTAAATGTTTATGACGCATCGTTGGATTTTAAGCGCTGGTCGAACGAAACATGAGTCATTTTACAGCGATCGTAAGAGCAAGGGAAAAAAGTTCCAACGCCGACGTTAAAAAAGCGTCCGTGTATGCAGGCTTAAGCCTTATACGCACAAGGATAGTATTTTAGTCGAGTAGCAAGTAGCTAGTATACGAACAAAGGATTTACTAATCTATTCTACTAAAATGTCGCTGTTCGGACACATTTAGTTACTAAATGACTACCCTAGTGCGTAGGTTTAGGCTTAAACGAGTCCGAACAGTAGTAAATCCTTTGTTGACTAAAATACTATCCTGGTGCGAACGCGCGAATGCGCTTTAAGGTTGAATGGAAGACGATTATTGCTATCCATTAAATATAATGGGTTCGGAAAAATAATATCTTTTAATAGATTTTCTTTTCAATTTCCTTAACAATTAGATTCACGGATATAGAAAATGGAGAAGATAATTGAAAAGAAAATTCAAAGAGGGAACGAATACATAATATGTATACCAATTTGAATGAATAAGAAATCGTGTCCAGAAGAACTTACTTCCTACTGAAGAGTTTCTAATTAATTTCCAACAATCTATATCTATATCTATAATTATATTATAAAGAGAGAAACTTTGTATTTTTTAATTTTTGTATTTTTGTTTGTATTGAAATAACTCAAGAACTACTGGACCGATTTCAAAAATTCTTTCACCATTAGAAAGCTACATTATCTCCGAGTAACATAGGCTATTATTATTTAATTCCACGCGGACGTAGTCGCGAACAACAGCTAGTGTATGTGTCTAGTGTATGTGTGTAAATCTAAAACTTAGGATACTATGACCTAGGACTATTCCGATATGTTTCTTTGAAGATCCGCTATCCAGTCACTTTCGAGGATAGTACCGAGATGATTTTAAAGACAGCTTGGTTACCGGGACCCTAAACGAATGCACCACTGTAGACCATAATTTACTTGGCATTTTAGTTACCTTTACTGTAGTACCCAGAATTTTTTTTATGCCTTACTTGGCTTACTAGTTTGCTACCTTGGGGGTTACTAAAAGTACATGGCGTTACAAAGCTATTCGATAACGAATATCATAGATGTCTGGGAGAGACAATGACGTTCGATATCTCACAAGTGACAAGCACATGACTTATCGAACGTCAGTTTCATACATTTTTGTCGATTCCCTTACCGAACCCACATTGCATGGTGTTGTCTCCGAGGAGCGCCTTCGGGCGCAGCGCCCTTTTAAGGGCGCTCGATGGGCCTCTCCAGAGGCCATTGGGCATTGCGAAAGTTAATACCGTGCCTGCGACGTCCACAATATGGCCAAGAGGGACCAAGGTGTTTTAGTGTGCTATGCCTTTAGTCTCTTCCCGCAAGGGGAATTGAATAGAAGAGGGAGATCCCCACATACTTAAATGTGCTCCCCCCAGAGTGCTAGGATCCAAAACGAGATTTCACCTTGTAAAAAACAAAAAAGGGGTAAACTCCTTTGTCTACTTACCAAGGCAGCCGTATCCATCGACGTGGAGTACGTATCCCGGGCTACAGCCACATTCGTACGTGCCGTCGTGCAGCTCCCGACACAGCTGTTCACACGGGCTGCCCGCGCCACACCGCCCTGGAACAATAACATTGACGCTTATTGTATGTACTCCTGTACATTATACTAGCTGTTGTACGCAACATCGTCCGCGTGGAATTAAATAATATAGCCTATGTTACTCGGGAGTAATGTAGCTTTATAATGGTGAAAGATTTTTTGAAATCGGCCCAGTAGTTCTTGAGTTATTTCAATACAAAGTTTCTCTCTTTATAATATTAGTATAGATTTAGAACCAGGGCCGGTTTTAATACCTCCGGCGTCCCCCTGAACCCATACGAAGAACTAAAAAGCGTATAATGAGAACCACGCAAGTTTAAGTTACGTAAAAAACAAACTGCAACGTAATAACGCTGAAAATTACCGGCGGTTCTTTTCCTCTCGACGAAGTCACGGAACACAACTATTCTAATTAAATTAACCATTCAGTATCAAACAAGAATAACTTTAAAAGAATACTTCATGGAACAGTTTCTCTGAAGAGCTTTTTATTAGCTGCGTTTTAATTTTTCTTTTAATTGAAAAATAAAAGAAATTGAACCAAGTTTTATGCCGTTAATGATTTTTATCTTAATAAGAGTTCTTATTATTGTAATGTAGCAATTATTAACTAAATGAATTTTGTTAAAAAACACCTTTAAATAGAAGAAATCAAATGCTTGTATTGGAAGACTTCTTGCTGCTACTTTCATCCCTTGTCGACAGGTCCTCCGGACTGACTTGCGATCGTATATGTTGGACCGAGTGGCGGTGGAATCGACACCAACTACCAACCGTGCGACGCTCACAGTCAATACAACCACTATTCAGGAAAAATAAGACAACCCACGAACAACAATTAGTCAAGCTTGTCTCAAACTTCATCAACATCAAAATAAAGGCCAACACTTGTGACAAATTAACTCACGTGAATTTCGTTTTATGTACCGTTTAGTGTAATCTAATTAGTGTATTATAATGTCTAACGAAAGTTTTAATAATTTAGTTATCAGTAAAAATAAGTAATGTCTTAATATAGAAATATTTACTCTGTAAGATCACATAACCTAAACTAATAAAGATGACGCCACCCTTATTACAAACTTAACCTAATTGTTGGTGCAAATATTTGTTGATGACTCACGCCCTTTTGCTGACATTTGCACAGACCTACACATAATACGACTTGAAATGCTTGTTTGATTTTTAATAAGTCTTAGCCCACATTCACACGCTTTTTTAACATGCGCTAAAAAGTTGAAGTCGCAATGCATTTCCATGTATCTGTTCACACTGGGGCTTTTTAATTTTTTTTATCGTGCATCATTGGATATTGAGCTCTGGACGAATGAAACAAGTCATTTTACAGTCGTATGTGCGAGCGTGTTTAGCGCCAACGCCGACTGCTGGCTTAACGTCTAGTAACACGTGGATGTCTGAACCAGTGAAAGAGGCGCTACTATCGCAGTTGAATTTGCCAGAAAATGTATAAAACGTTATAAAACACACAAGGTGGCATAAATGCTTAGACTATCAATACATTATCGATACACTGTATTCTCTATCTACGCATAAATGAAAAAAATAAGACGACTACAGTCCGAGAAATATCTTGTGACCCGTTTTTGACATTGACAGAGTGGCGCTAGTGAGCTGTCATAGTTTAGTTTCATTATGCCCCCCGTGTGTTATTGTTGTCGGTCTCTAATTGTAAGCCACGTACCCAAAGAAAAATAAATATTATTCTATCGCCCAGAGCTATAATACGATTAATTATACTAAGTTTATTAGAAAAGTAAGCGTTAATAATAAATCAATGATTGCCAAATATTTTTTTTTGGTCAATTTGAAAAAAAAAACAAGGATTTCTACTCAAAAGTATGAATACGGTCACTAATGTTTAACATTAGTATTACGCAAATTTCACCAATATTGTAAAGGGATAAGGTTTAAAATTGTTTGGCAAGAAACTATATAGGTTACTTAAGCTCCCGTCATTTTGTCGTTTCTTTAGAAAAATACTGAAGCAAAACTTAAATGAGGTCCTTTGAAAGGAGTTCTTTTAACATAAAGTTGATTCGAAGAAAATAAATGAAAAGTGACCCGTACTGCTTTTTTGTACTGCAAATTCTTTTATTTTTTAAAATAAATAAAACACCATTTATTAACCAAGAAACAATAGAATATTACAACAATCAAAGTAATGAAACAAGAAAAGAAACAAAAAACATAGTTCCTGGTTAAAGGGGAAAGGCTCAGCTAATGCTGCCTCCAGCTTGTCACTGGGGGCCGCGCTGGTTTTCAGCCTACCCGTAATCTCTCTCACATGTTTCAGGTAGCATTGCACAGGGGGGAGTTGGGATTAAGGTCATCATGCCATTTAATTTAGCGGGAGTGTGTATGTGGGTGCGTGTATATATGGTTGTGTGTGAATGTGACTGAAAGCGTGCGTGTGATTTTAAATAAGAGAGTATAACAAAAAAATAATAATCATTATAGATATTTGTATTTTTGTATGTATTGAAACAACTCCAGAACCACTAGGCCGACCTCAAAAAAAATCCTTCACCACTAGAAAGCCACGTCATCCCCGAGCAACACAGGCCACACTATTCCATTCCGCGCGGACGAAGTCGCGAGCAACAGCTAGTGTTCTTATATATGGTTGTGTGTGAATGTGACTGAAAGCGTGCGTGTGATTTTAAATAAGCGAGTAAAAAATTATAGATATTAAGATTTTGTTTGTGTACTAACTAATATTAAATATTATTTATTTATTAGGTGCGGAGAACAACACGTTTAAAATGTTAGTTTAGCTGCCTTAATGTTGAAGTTACGTATGTTTTGATAAAGAAGTTGTCTCTTTAGCAAAGCTGATTTGTACTTAATTTTGAAGGTTGTGGTACTCATTTTAAGCCGCATAGGAGGTGGCAGATCATTCCAAATCTTGGAAGCAGCGAATTTAAAGCAACTGTTGAACCTAACTGATCTCGAATATGTTACCGCGAGTAGGTTCTCACTGACAGATCTCAGACCTTTGTTAACGGTGTTTTTCCTAAAGGTTAATAGGTCTAATAGATAGATCGGGTTTTGCTTCCATATCACTTTCTGGGTTAGACAGGCATATTGGAGTTCACGTCGAGCTCTCATGTTCAGGATGTTGTTTTTGTTCATGAAAGGCGTTACATGTTCTCGCTTTGGAACTGCAAAGCAGTATCTAATACATGCGTTTTGTACTCTTTGTATGGCTTTCTCGGCACTCATACTTAGTCTTGGACCGTACACCGTACTACAGTAGTTGAACGGGGAGAGAACTAGTAGGTCTGTTAGTTGTACTCGCAATTCTGGCCTTAGATATGGTCTTATTTTGTAAAGGGACTTAAGTTTGAAGAATGCACCTCTGATTTTCCTAGTGATGTGTTCATTATATTTTTGTTCACCGTCCATTACAAGACCTAGGTTGTTAGCCTCAGTTACCACAGGCAAAGGAATATTATTCATTTGTATCGTTTCACCGGAATCCAACACGTCTCGAATTTGTTTTTTAGTGCCTAAAATTAACATTTTTGATTTACTCGGGTTTAAAACTAAGCCATTCCGTTGAGACCAGTCGAAAATATTTTGTAAGTCTTGATTAATATTTGCTACTGCTTCAGCTGTCTTGTTGCTGTCAAAACTATGGTATATTTGAGTGTCGTCAGCATAAAGATGGTATTTACAGGTCTTAATCTGAGCAGGAAGGTCCGCGGTGAAAAGAGAGAAAAGAACCGGACTAAGTATTGAGCCTTGCGGTGTTCCTCGTTTAAGTTTTCCAGCTTTAGAGTAGTTCTTTTGGCCATCAACGTTCTCTGTCACTACAACTTGCTCTCTGTCTTCAAAGTATGACTGGAACCACTGGCAAGTGTTTGGGGAGAAGCCGTGATATCTTAACTTTGCTATCAGTAGATTTGAATCAACGCAATCAAAGGCTCGGGAGTAATCGAGGAGTATCAGGATAGTACTTTGTCCTCGGTCTGATGCCTCGGTGATTTCATTAGTGACGTATAGCAATGCAGTTTCTGTACTATGACCCTTACGGAAACCGTTTTCTCTTTGATATTTATTGTAACCAATAGAATTATGTTATATAGGTTTAAAAAAAACAACATATTTACTGTTGTATTTATTCCAATATAAAGGGTGATCTATAAAGCGATATAATTAATTAATAAATATTTTTTACAATTATGACAAATTACTAATTACTACCCGACTGTCTTAAGCCTAGTTCGCACCAGGATAGTATTTTAGACGAGTAGCAAGTAGCATTTATCCGAACAAAGGATTTACTACTGTTCGGACTCATTTAAGCCTAAACCTACGCACTAAAGTAGTAATTTAGTAACTAAACGTTTCTTAACAGCATCATTTTAGTAGAATAGATTAGTAAATCCTTTGTTCGGATACTTGCTACTTGGTACTCGACTAAAATACTATCCTAGTGTGTACAAGGCTTTAAGTGGCGGAATACATTGTAAATTGTAATGCAACCAGCACATATCGGCGAAGAATTCACAAGACACTTGTGAGGTCAACCCGCACTGTGCAAGCGTAATTGACTAAATCCTTTTCACCCCTAAAATAGTACTCCTGACCCTAATAATTATTAAAAAATATGACTATAAAATTCACCCGAGTATCCCCGATTTATAGCATAATCCTACTTGGAAGAGAAGTCACGAGGCGCATACAGATTCCTATACAGACGCAACTTAAATTAGAATATAGTTTGCACAACATAATTCCACAAAGACCAACATGAACCGGCTCCAAAGTTACTCAAGTATGAAGCCGCGTTCTTGCTTAGAATGCTTACTTAAGTTAATTCAAGTGTACACTAGCGTTAAGTAACACGTGTGCATAAACCATCTGCAAGTTATTTCTCTGTGTCGTAATCACGGGCGTAACTTTAACCCCATAATCCGTAAAAAATTATAAAGTATTGCGATAAACGAGGACCGATAAGTCGTTTATACGATACTGGAGGACACTGGGAACTAAATAAGATAGACCAGGGGTCTCATTGGACCAAATTATGCATCATAAGAAGTACCAGGAACAAGGATGTTCTATATTTTGTAATAATTTTTTTGAATGTACCAGTACCAAACGTAGAAAGTACAACAGTGATAACGCTGATTCTCGTTTCTGAATAAAGCAGTAAGGGTTAGATTAACAACTTCGATAAGAAGAAATCATTAAAAAGACAATAAACTTGACTGACTATTGCTTTATAATATTACGCGGGAAAATAATAATCGAATAACATCATCAACAGTCATAATCATTTCATACTTTAGACTACAGGATGTTATAAAATGATCGAGAAAAAAGCCTCGTGTCAGTCGGGTAAAAATAAACTATTGTATTTGCCGGTGCATTTTTGGTGCATTATTAATTATATTTATATTATTATTCTATTTATCTATATTTATATTATTCTATTTATAAATCTAAAGTATCTAATAATTAACTTTCTGTACAATAATGGGTCGAGATGTGGGCGTTTTAACAAGACCTGGGAGAGGTTAGGTTAATTGTTTCAACCTCGTGGGGCGTCGACCCGCTCGTGTGCGAGTTTAACCCGATACATATTAACTCACCTTTTGTTGTATATTTTAAGTGTAAATTTATAACACTGACGAAATATATTAAAACTTTATTGCTATAGTTTTAAGGAGAATATGAGAGATGCTTATTTTTTATTCAACAACGTTTAAAGGTTTTGGTGATGTAAATTTTTAGTATAGTTATTTTACTTGATAATGATAACGAAACTAATTTATGTTGCAAAAAACTAGCCTTCATTTTACCCAATTAGGTAAAATACATTGTATGTACTATGTACGCTTGTATGTAATTAAGATAAAACAATAGAAGTTTTCTCACAAATAACAAAAAGATAGTTCGAAGAACATTCGTCTAATTTCAGTAACGAATCAACCATAGCTTTTATTCATTTCCTTTAATTAAACACAGTTGGAGTTCGATCAAAGAGGTTCGTTAGCTTTTCGCGCCAAGTAATTACATTGGTGACGTCACTCACCTTCGGTTGGTAGAAAAGTATGACGTCACTATCCATCATCCCTATTGGGTAATCAAATTATTTTTAGATCTAATCTAGCTGCCACCTGTGGGCTTCGAGTGAAATTAAAAAAAATATTTCTAACTTTCGAAGTAACGAGTTTATGAAGTCGGTTGTTTTTTGTTTTAAAGTTATTATGTGAAAAACGTAGAAAGAGAAAGATATAGAACTGCCTACAGCGTATACGGTTGAGGGACAAAACATGCCTTAGACTACGTCAGCTATGTTGTGTGTACATCACTTTACGGTTTTAAACCAGTAATATCATGTCTTAAGCCTTTGCCTGGAACGTAAGATGAATTAGTTCACCGAAAATATGTCTCATTCGCTGCCAGTATGACATATGTCACGTCTCATCTGGTTCTTTATATGGTGAAAAACGATATCTATCGTCTATTTTTAAAGCGACATATGTCTTTCTCCTCCCCGTAGAGAGAGAACCAATACGCCGCCGTCCAGGGTGCACCTGCACTTCTATTGGCCCGGGAAACCAGTCCCAGAGGAATGTAAGTGATGACCAAAAGTGGAGGTTTCCAGATCCGCACCTCGTCATCACAGCCATCTCTCCATCCGTGATCATGTCACCTTTCATACGATCTCTTCTTAAGCATGTTCCGAGCAGTGGTCAACGAGCAAGCGCCCATCTGGACTCGCTGAAACAGCGAAGCGACCGCTACCCATAGACATCTGTAATTGCAGATGTGTTGAATACCCTTAGTATTCAGAGAGGGAGATACACAGAAAGAGGAAAATTCCTCTCCCTATGCGTCGCCTCCTCCGGAAAATCCACTTCCCTTCCCGTTATTTCCTTATAGGACAAGGATAAGGAAAGTGGACCAAAATTAGGCCTCCTGTACCACACTCATCAGATGAAATACGGAATAGCTTCCATTTGACGCCTGTCTTGTGTGTGATCGTGGTATTACTCCGGGCGAGCCGGACTATTTGTGCAAAACTTTAACTGGCTTCTCTACCACTGTTCTTCTTTTAGCAGTATTTATTAAGGATTCTATGAAATTGAAATTAAATATTTTTACTAAGATTGTAGACAGTTTGAGCAAGAGTTGCTTAAACTATTAGAAATTTCGAGTCGCATTTAATAGACAGTCTGCGAAATATTCCTTCATACTAAGCGGCTTAAATATAATACCTTTTTTAACAGGAAATTTCACTTTAATGGAAATCACTTAAGTCGTCGTTGGAATTTAATATTACAGCTTGAATAAATTCTTTAAAAATTCAAATATCAACAGTTTTTAACCGACTTCTTTTCTAATATAGTCGCACATGGATAAACGAGACAAGAGACGGCGTTATTTCTCTGGCTCATAAAGGTTTCTCTGTAATCCGAGTTTCTTGCATATGGAGGTAGCTCGTCGGGACCAGAGAATGTCTTGCTTATAGAGGTTTCTCGCTTATCGAGGATTGACTGTATTGCATTATTAGGACTAAGGATGTGTTATTTATGGAGTCTTCTTTTAACAGGAAGGGGATCTTATTTAAATAACTAGATTCGACCAAAATAAACAACATTTTAACAATTAAAAGTCACATCACTAGACTATCAAATAAATGTATTTTGCGCTTTCATTTCACAGATGGCGCTAGTATACCTATATCTATACTAATAAAATAAAGAGAGAAACTTGGTATTTTTGTTTGTATTGAAATAACTCAAGAACTACAGGGCCGATTCCCAAAATTCTTTCACTCATAGAAAGCTACATTATCCCTGACCAACATAGGTTATATTATTTAATTCCACGCGGACGAAGTCGCGCACAACAGCTAGTTTCTAATAAAAACAACGCCAAATGAAACAGAGTTTTATCATTGTTTAATATCTTCCCTTCGTCTGGAATTTGACCTGGTTGCGAAGAATTCCCCTCCCCTCGCAACTCCGTACCCCTTGTCTTAGGAATTCGATCGTAAGTAGGACATTGAAATTATTTTCCTACGTATTTAATAAAGAACATTTAGGTTGAATTATTTGATATAATTATTATGAATTTAGGAAAATCAATTAAATTATAATACTTCAATGTTTACCGTGAATGTACTATTGTATTGCTAAAATCAAAGTCACTGCATATTTTTTATTAGATTTACCAAAAAAGTATGATAAAAATATTCCCGAAAACGCTTGTAGGACGGGAAAAGGCAATACCTATCGTTTTTGCAAATATTTGTAATAAAATGTAAACTAAATTCAGAATTATCCAACATTGAATATCGAGAAATTTTCACACGAAGGTAGTACAGTGTCAAAGAAGTAAACTAGAGTACTGCTATTGTTTTAACTCACAAAGCCGTGACATAATAGTATAGCACCCTACACTAGCCCTCGTATCGATAAACGAGTAATAGTAAATTCTTGAGCAAAAGTAATGTCTTAAGCAAACATTTTTATTTTATAGACAAGAATTCTTATCAAGTTCGAACCTTAAATCGTATGAATTTTTAGGCTTTCTGCAGATCCAAAGTTTTACTTGGGTCCAAAAAAACTTCGACCCCCAATACTATCTTACTGCTCTATTTCTCCTGCCCTCGTGTGATATAGAGCTTTCTCAACTAAAAGCTCTATATCACGCGAACGCCATTACAAATGTTGCCAGTTCTCTATATCCGTACAATTTCTCTGTAAGTCGTTGACATAAAACCGCTTTGTAAGCCAAAGTATAAAGGTATTCTCAATTTAAAATAGTGACTTAGCAATTCGAATCTAGTATCATTTATAACTTCTATACAAAAGAGTACTTAGCAGTGGCGAAGCGTCCATACAACACGATTCCCACCGGCTTCCCTTCGGCTTACCTTTTCAGATACTAATATATAAAACTACTATTCTACGTTGTCTACATTGTTATACAAAACATTCTTTAATATGCGTCACAAAACACGCAATTTACGGATCATAATTTTACAATCGTAATACGCGTGCCGAGGTAGTAGGAGGCGGGGTAACTCGCTCATAATATTGGGAATTTAAATTATAAAAATGTAAAGAATTCGTAACGGATATACATTGGCAACCTCTCTACGAAATAACACCTTATTTGTTGGTCGTTAAGGATGAGTTTGGCTTGAAGCTTTCCACTTCGAAATAAGCCGAATGTCTCACGGCTTCTAATGCTTATTTTTTGTGTGTTAAGGTTTACTTTTGCGTGAAGTTTGTCGACCAATCTGAGTATTTTTTTGCGACATGCAGGCCGGTCATCCGATTGTTTTTTTATTGTTACTACGCGTGTTTGGCAACTGTTCGTATCTTAATAACGTGAGTGTATATTTACTAATAATAATGTCTCACGGAAGTTTAAACAGTGAAATAGTGATATTTTATTTGCTAAGTGTTGTGTTTAAGAAGTATATTGCGTATCTTTCATCGTAAAGGTTTGTTTGTTTGTTTCTTTTTGTTTCACGTAGGGTAGACTGTTAGGTTAGTAATGGCGGAATTAGTACAAATAGGTTGTTGTTTTACAGATTACCTATTAAATTAGTTAACTTTGTTTTCAAAACAAGCTTTCGAAACTAAAAAATATATAATTAACGGTGGACGGGCTCGCCTCGATATTAAAATTGATTATAGACGTTATAAACTGTAAACAACGCAACGTAAACACCATAGTCCATACAAAACATTTCGCCGTAATTTTGGAAAGGTGAACTAACACACACTAATTTAAGGAATGTAATTTATTTTTGACAAGATATGACGTTGTGAAAATTCACGCGTTAGACGTTTTTTTTGGTCCGGCTTTACCTTTCTTTTTTTTCACCCCACGCCACTGGTACTTAGTTCTTTTGATACTAGCTGTTGCTCGCGGCTACGTCCGCGCGGGTTTGAAAAATATATCCTATGTTACTCGGGGATAATGTAGCTTTCTAATGGTAAAAGAATTTTTGAAATCGGCCCAGTAGTTCTTGAGTTTTTTTTTATAATTACAGAAATACAAATCTTTCATTTTTATAAATATTATAAAGGGGACATTTTGTATTTTTATTTGTATTAAAATAACTCAAGATACTCAAGAACTACTGGGCCGATGTCAAAGAAAAGAATAGGAAGGGAAAGTGGACTAAAATTAGGCCTTTAACACCACACTCATCAGACGAAACACGGAATAGCTTCCATTTGACGCTTGTCCTCTGTGTGGTCGTGGTATCACCGGGCGAGGCGAACAATTCGTAAGATTTGATATAAACTAAGTAAATAATATAGTACACAGTAATGAAGAAATATGATCATACCTTCGCAATATCTCCCCACAAATGATTAATGGAGAAGGATCCTCTGAGGTGAAACTGTTACTATGAATAATTGTTCTAACATGAATTTATTACTTTTTTATACAGTAACAGATGGTTCGTATAAATTATATTACTGATAAAAACATATGTAATATTTTCTTTATATTACTAGCTGTTGTGCGCGACTTCGTCCGCGTGGAAATAAATAATATAGCCTATGTGACTCGGGAATAACGTAGCTTTTTAATCGTGAAAGAATTTTTGAAATCGGCCCAGTAGTTCTTCAGTTATTTCAATTAATACAAAAATATATAAATACACAAATACAAAGTTTCTCTCTTTATCTATAAGTATAGATTAATAGAAATACAGCGATAATTTTGGAAAACATTAAAAACGCACACTTTACAGGTCAAAGCCACACAAAACTATAAAATTAATTTAAAAATAACCTCAGAAAACTATTTTAAACTTCCACTAACTAAAATAACGACTAAAAGTCTATTTTTAATTTCTCTTTAAGAAACTAAGGCGTTATTGAGGTCAGTTGAAATTAAACGGGAGAGAACCTCCGCTGAGACATAATGGCTTCTTTCACTACACCAGCAGCTTTGTAAAGGCTAGAGGAAGTGAGACTTAAAAGTTACTTTAACTGTCTTCAATGAAATTACAAAAAAGTATTAAATAATAGCCACCTATAGAAATATGAAACAAGGGAAAAAAGTATATCAGAGTTATAGTTAACTAGCTGTTACTCACAACTTCGTCCGCAAGGAATAAAAAAAATATAGCCTACTAGCGACCCGCCCCGGCTTCGCACGGGTTCAATTATTGTTAGTATGGCTGTTATATACAATGTTCACAGTTTTTCTGTAGTGTATTTAGTATCAGTTTTGCACCCGTGCGAAGCCGGGGCGGGTCGCTAGTTGCGACTATAATTTGAGATTTAAACTATTCTATCTCTCAAGTTGGATCGAACTGCACATGGTGTGCGAATTTTATTGTAATCGGTTAAGTGGTTTAGGAGTCCATTGAGGACAAACATTGTGACACGAGATTTATTTATATTAAGATAACATTTAATACTATATTATAAGCGTATTTTCGGTGAACAAATTTTTCATATATCCCAGGCAAAGTTTTAAGACATGATATTGTTGGTTTAAAATCGTAAAGTGAGCACACACAACGTAGTCTAAGGCATAATTTGCCCTTCAACCGTATACGCTATAGTCATTTCTATATCTTTCTCGTTTAAAAAGCATTTTACGTATAGCAAACAATTTGCACAATACAAAAACATACGTATATCTACGAGTATTATTTCCTATATCCTCATAGCGTTGTCCGATACGGATTTAAGTATTGAAATTGGACTATATTGAGATACACAAGTGCACTTCAGGTCTGCGTACGAGAGCAGGATATGAACTCAAAGCGCAGAGCTGAGTTTTAATTGATATCTGTTTGTAGTTAATAAATTCATAACAAAAAGCTATATTGTTAACTAGAAATGATTTGTTATTAGTTGATTTAAAAGCTTTGTATTGGTTTAATAACTAGCTGTTGTGTGCGACTTCGTCTGTGTGGAATTAATTGATATAGCCTTTGTTACTCGGGGATAATGTAGCTTTCTAATGGTGAAAGAATTTTTGAAATCTATCTGGTAGATCTTGAGTTATATCAATACATACAAAAATATAAAAATACAAAGTTTTTCCTCTTCATAATAAAAGTATATAGTTTAGATAACTATATTTTTTAATATGTTAATCGAATATCTATACTTCTATACTAATAGTACTCTTATAAATAGAGAAACTTTGTATTTTTGTATGTATGAAAATAACTCAAAAACTACTGGACCTATTTAAAAAATTCTTTCACAATTAGAAAGCTACATTACCCTCGAGTAACATAGGCTATATTATTTAATTCCACGCGGACAAAGTTGCGCACAACAGCTAGTCTAAAATAAATGTAAAGTTAAGAAATAACTCTTTAAAATAATATAGTACAAGTTATTTTAAATTACTACACAAGATTGAGAAAAATATTTTCTCCTTAACTCCTTATTGAAAAGAATCCAAAAACTTTATTCGACTTCCAATTTATCGTGACGGCTTCGAACGAGAAAGTAATAAAAAATATCCCTCTAAATTTTGAATTGTCTGTCAAACGTTTACATTACTTTACGAAAAGGTTCCATTCCTTTGACTATTGAGAAATGGATTCAAAGAGCTATCTCTATACTAAAGAAGTTCTGTAACTTTGCACGTTAGGTCCTGACACTTAAGTAAATTTGAATTTAAGAACGCCCCTAGCAAGTTTTGTAGTTCTTGTTGATTTACATTCGATATAGATGATTGCGCTTCTTGTCTTGTCCAGTCACAAAAATTTCAAAGCAATAGGATTCCATTCTGTTAGAGAAAGATTAGCTAGGTTTGTAATTGAGAGGCATAGACACTAGGGCATTTAGGACGGAGAAGGATTAAACCAAAATAACAATTAAAAATGTTGTATTTATTTAAGTAATTGTTGCTCGCGACTACGTCTGCGTGCAATTAAATAATGTAGCCTATGTTACTCAGGGATAATATAGCTTTCAATCGGTGAAACAATTTTTGAAATCGTCCTAGTTGTTGAGTTATTTCAATACATACAAAAATCTTTTCCTCTTAAGGTAAGGTAAGATTAGACCCATGATGAGCTCTATTCTCCGCAACTCCAAGACTAGCGCGTATTTTGCGTGACTTCACACATATCTTTGAATTTCTCTCGCCGATATGTGCAGATATCACGATGTTTACCTTCACCGTAAGAGGATCTGGTAAATATGTTTTCGAACTCGTTATCTTTTTTTTTGGAACAAAAACAGTTACACAATACGTTCAAGTACACAGTACAATACCAATACATACTAAGTAATTGTGCAACCAAGCACATTGTTCTCGAATACAAAATTAAGAGTAATGGTAAAAGTTAACAGAAAAAATAGTAATAAAATTAATTAAGACACATAAAAAATACATTCAATACTAAACCTCCCTAATTTTCCTCTTTATAATATAGTATAGAGTATTATTTCTTGTTTTCTTTTAATTATAGGTACTTAATTCAATGTGAATTGTTCGTATCTTTATTAAATAACCCTTAAATTGAACGCTTCATTAATCAGTTCGGAGCTTGGAATGGATTTATTTGGGACCCTTTACCTACCAACCAATTAGTCAATTTGGAAATGTTCACAAATCATTGCCAAACTATACAATTTGTTGATTAACTGTTTTATAGTCTACTAGCGACCCACCCCGGCTTCACACGGGTGCAATACTGATACTAAATACACTACAGATAAACTGTGAACGTTAATAAGTTACTAAATTAATATCCTAGTGCGTAGGTTTAGGCTTAAACGAGTCCGAACAGTAGTAAAGCCTTTGTTCGGATAAATGCTACTTGCTACTCGACTAAAATACTATCCTGGTGCGAACAAGGCTGAAGCGAGAGTCAATCTCTGATCCCGAAGAGCTACCTCCATAAGCGAGAAACTCAGATTAGAGAGAAACCTCTATAAGCGAGTCATATCGCGGTCCCTTGGACTATCGCATATCTAGGACTGTATATTTTTAGAAATTAATCCATATAATGTTCAGGATAACAAAGAAATACATTAAATTTATTCATTTTTGGTAGATAATAGCTTTATTGTTATAAACAATAGAAGGGTGAATGGGCTACGATACTTTTTGTCCGTTGTTTTGTTACGGAGGTGAGATATTTCTGTTGACGCGATCATTGTTATACTGTAGATAAGGCCCTTCGTACACAAGCCTTTTGCGATTTAAGTCTCTAAAGTCTTGTTCTCACCAGGCTAGTATTTTAGTCGAGTGGAAAGGATTCGAACAAAGGATTTACTCATATATTCTACTTAAATGTAGCTGTTCAGACATGTTCAGTTACTAAATTACTTGCTACTCGACTAAAATGGTATCCTGTTGCGTACAAGACTTTATGATAAAATTCGACGGTATCTACGTACAGTATCGAAAGTGCAAAACTGTTTTTTTCCCTTGAATTTTTTTTTCGGCGATTTCGGTGTTTCAATTTTTCGGTGATTTCTCTTGTATCTTCTCCAATAGGCAAACGTAAATTATCGAATTTATCATTGTAGTAAGTGTTATCAATGCTGCCTTACCTCAGATTCGACTCTACCTACAGTCCTGGTCTCTAGAAACCCAGAGTAAAGCGTTTGATTAGTACCAAAAACCTAGAACAATGTCCTAATTTAATAAAACTTTGTTTCTCCCTACTGTTACTAATAAAATCTAATGTTACAGAGTCAACAAAGGATTCGCTATTAGTACACTGTGGCAGCAATAACGCGGGAAATTCTACCGCTTTTGGCGGGAAAAGGGACCGGGCGAAAGACGCATTACAGCCATGTCTTTACAAACTGTTACTCGCTAACTTTTGTTATAGGTTAGAATTTATCGTTATGATTTTATTTGTCAACCTTTGACTTTTATATCTAGGTAACTTAATAATTACTTTAACGACTTAAAAAATCATTTATTCCTTCTGCCTCTTCTTCGTTTCTATTTTTATTACACTTTTATTATTCTTAAAAGTAAAATTAAATCGAAAATCATAATGTTTACATTGCTAAGAATTTTTAAGCGGTTCACTTTCCCTTCCCATCTTATTCTTATAAGGAAAGGACGGGAAGGAGAAGTGGATTTGATGGGGGAGAGGACGCATAGGTAGAGGAATTATCCCTTTGCTGTGTGTCTCCTCCTCCGTAGATTAAGGGTAGGCAACGCATCTACATTTGCAGATGTCTATGGGCAGCGGTTACTGTTACGGTGAATCAGGGTGGCCGCATGCTCGTTTGCTACTTTATAATATAAAAACAAAGCAGTACTTTCACTAATCAAAGAACATGGGCATTTTTGCCATAAGTTCAATGGCAACAAAATACCTTTATTACATTTGATAGACATATCAGCCTTGTTCGGAGTTTAATAGTACTTAAACAGTTAAGTAATTTCTCTGTACTTAGCACAAGTTATGAGTAATGGCCAATTTGCTAACTTAGTTTAAGTAAGTTCGTATGAAGCCAGCTGCGTCGCTCACGGTTCATAAACCTTACATATTTCATACAACTTACATATGTAAATATAGAAATTACCAAATCTTTGATCAAACTTTAATGAGTCCTATTTAATGTATTTTTTATTAAAACGTTCGTAATAAAGAATTAATTAAGAAACTTTTTGAGAACGCAATAAAATTTTAATGTTTACGTCTCAGAGATATTTTTAATATCGAAATATAAAGCTGACGATATTAACTTTGGGACTACCATATAAAAAAGAATGATAAATTTTAAACGACTAAAAAATATCAAAGACCACCGAGTTTCGGAGCCTACTCGTACTCTATGTTAGGGGTGATCTAGGTCACAGTCACGCTGGCTGTTGCCCAGTGCAACTTTACACAATTCTAAAATCCATATACCAAATATGCTTTGGTATATGGTGAGGATCAAACACAGGACGTAATAACATAATCCACTGATATGAGTGAACTCTATCCGCACTGGGCAAGCGTGGTTGAAGGTCTTGTCACACCTAACCTAGGGCAGGCTTCGATCCCTTCAGTGGAGACGTTTAGGGACCTGATGATAATCATTACTATTTGACACTAGCTGTAGTTGTCCTTCCTCATGGAATTAAAGCTTGTAAGGCAGCCTATGTGTTCTTTCAGTTTGTGTTCTATGCAAGCATCAAGATCCATTCAGCCGATCTGGAGATATATTCTAACAAACTTCCATTCATCCGTGGTAACTCGCATTTATAATATTAGTACTTGGTATTAAAGTCTGATTCATGTCTTTTGGGACTATAAAACCTTTTCAATATATTATCTATCAATATTTCGTCAACACAATATTATAGCTCTACCGTAATGAAAGCTACATAATCGAATCACAACGAAAATAACGAGCAATTTCGTTTCTCAAAGGAAATAAAGTTTCTTTCATATAGATAATAAAACGACGGCTCTCACGAATATGGTAGTAAGTAAAAAAATACGATTTTTCACGAGCCTTTTTAGTGTACTTTAAAGACTGAAGCGATCATTTAGGTATTAGTTGTCATTTAGAATTTTAAACTTTTTAATTAATTAAAAACACTGCAGATAACTAAACGTTTGGCGATGGAATAATGATTTTAAAAAGCTAATAAAACGGTCCTATTGGAAAAGATCTTTAACAAACATTGAAAATCTCGGAAAATAATTTTATATAAAACTAGAGTTACACCGGTATACGCCGGAGCCATAATAAGATAGAGTAGGCGGGGACGCTAAACATTTACGACAAATCGAAGTGGACTGTTGTTATCGTCTGAGATGTTCGTATTTCATCGCCTTCGAGAGCCCTTTATACGGATTTAGAAAATTGATTCAATAAACGATAGCAGTTCATAAATTCAGCTTTCTTAGTATTTATTCATACTTATTTCCCAATTAAATATTCTTCTTTTCTAAGAGCAACCACCTCTTTCTTATCTCTTCATTGGTGTCTCATTCACTTACACTCTGTGTGTTATTATGGCATAATAGCATCCACTATCAGCGCGGGATGATATTATGCACTATGTAGACATCATTAGTATAACTGTATACCTATAACTTGTCCCAAACATGCCAAAAATACTTATTCTTACCTTGAAAAGCTGCCTCGAATCGCACCGGCTCGAGCGTCGGCGCACGGCAAGCTACCGACGCCAGCAGCGCGGCGAACAGCGCGGCGAGCGGCGCGGCAAGCGGCGCGGCGAGCGGTGCGGCCATCGCAACACTACGCCATGCCATTTCCGCCCATAGTCGAGCTGGCGCACTCACACTCTGCCAACAAAAAGATATAATACAATGAGTCTCCAGTATCCTCATCCAGTACTGCTATCCCACTCATCATCTATGACAAAAATAGAGACAAATTTTAACAATTGACGAATAAGCACGTTCCAATGCACTAAGAATTTTTCCTATGAAAGTAACTCGGCAAGCCAGTCAGTTGCACTGCCCGACAAATATTGTTAAATCGCAACGACCCTTACTTGACCAGGCCTTCTAAAGCTTTTTCTTAGTTGTCTTTTTCTTAACATAACTAAAAGAAATCAATATTCGCTTACACAAATCCAAGAATTGAATGTTATTCAAAAGCGTTGTATAACTCAATTGTAGGTAATCCGTAGTCGCGTGGCTTCAATCCAAAACACGTTCAAGATCTTTTGTAAGATTTTCAGTTCTATTGAAGTATTTGTAAATGCTTTTAGATATTTGATTTACGATAATTATATTTCATCGCTTTTTCAGATATAAATATTTACCATGTAGACCCCTTATCCTGCAGTTGACTTTTGCACGCTTAAAAGACGCTCAACTGACTAAAGTTGATTATAACATGTTTTTTACAACGTCATTTTTCCCAAGAGACTAACTGAGTTTCGAAATTACTTTCCCATTCACTACTCATTTTTTCCTTAACCCTTTTTTATTACTGACTCCCTTTACAGTTTCATTAGACACTCAAACCGAAACGGAGTTTAAGTGTAATTGTTTATAGCGTTAAAAGTGTTACTTATATCTCACTAGCGCCCTCATAATACTAAACAATTTTTTGTGCTGCGGTTAGGGATTAACTATTTTAAGATGTCAATAATCAAAACTGCCCATTTTATCACAAAACATGTACCCAACTAACAATTATAGACCAAAAACCTAGATATCCGTTCTCTAGATAATGTTATAAATCCCGAACAGGCAATCAGTTACAGAGGTACAATAAAATAGAGCTGATTTAATTCAGAAAAGAACCTTAGGTAGAAGACATCCATATAACCCTAGTCTTTTTTCCGTCCGATATTCATTGTAACTCCGAAGGCCATGACGTTTTGTCGACCCTTCGTTTAAATCGTCTGGATCGATTTACGCTAGGGTTGGCACTTGACGGACATTTGATCTTATCTCAGCTTATTTATTAGAAACTCCAAAAAATATATATTTTTGACGAGTCGTAACCTCTGTCTATAATAAAATATTGTATTTTAGAATACTTAATAGCCATTTTATAAAATAAACATTTACAAAACAAACTGAAAATATTCTGACATCCCTAACTAATATTTATTTAGTTGGAAAATGCCGTAAGTAGAGAATACGTGACGTCTTGCATTTGATGTGTCACAGACCTAACGGTTAGAACGAAATTCTAGAGAATTCTGGGGAGATTTTTCGCAAATAAAACGATTTTATTCTTCAAAATGTTGTTTGAGACTTACGATACTGCTGAATTTGAATAGTTTGATATTTAAGTACAAAATTAGGTTCAGCGCGAATTATTCAAACAATTTTGCTGTTGCATGAAGTGGTTTAAAACAAATTAAAATACAACGAAAAACCAAGTGAATGTAATAACATTTTAATCAACAAAGTAAAGAAGTTTTTATAACAATTGTCATTAACGTTTCAATTGTCTTTTATTAAAAAAAAAATTGTCAATCAGTTGAAACTTGAAACAGCTGAATTATGACAATGACAAGTGACATCTGACATGACACTGACAATCCAACCGACGACCAAGCGAAATGTAAACATTAAGACTTGATCGAAACTCGAAACGTTATTGTATTTTGAGTTTAAAATTAAAATATATAATCGTCGCGTAAATCCATTTTCTTGAAACTATAGATTATAGAGATTTAGAATCTAAAACGATCCAAGTAAAGTTCTGAAAATGTCGCTTAATACAAATAGTTGTTAATATTATCCTTTGATTTATTCGTCAGACTTTAGTGAAGTGTTCTTTTAAAAGTGTGATAAATTTTCTAATTATTTTACAAAATAGTTTTCATCTGGATATTAATTTTGATACGTGAAGTAATACCAATATGAACAGTTTAAAAGTATTGTTTACTTCGGTATTTTTCTTATGCTTACTCTATAGAGTAAAGCTTTTAGATAATGGCTTGGCTAGAACACCCCCAATGGGTTGGATGTCGTGGGGCTACTATATGTGTGCGGACAACTGTTTGGAGCATCCACAAAAATGTCTAGAGTAGGTAAACATTAATTTTAATCCACTTTCCCTTCCTATCCTTTCCTTATAAGAGAATGATGGGAAGGGGAAGTGGATTGGCGGGGGAGGAGGCGCATAGGAAGAGGTAATATCCTCTTGCTGTGTCTCCTCCTCCATAGATTAAGGTTAGGCAACGCATCTGCAATTGCACATATCTATGGGCAGGGGTCGCTTCGGATTTTTCAGCCAATCCTGGTGGCCACTTGCACTTGCCACTTTGTATTATAAAAAAAAGCTTTGAATATTAACTACAAATATTCTGAATTAAAAAAAAAACTTTTAATACAGAATATTTGTAGTTGATATTTAGCATCTAATATCAACTACAAATATTCTGATACCACATTAATATATTTTTATTTTCAGTGAAGATTTAATCCTATCAGTAGCGGATACATTTTACAATGAGGGGTATCAAGAGGCTGGTTACGAGTACATAGTGATAGACGACTGCTGGTCTGAACGGGAGCGTGTCGACGGCAGACTGGTGCCTGATAAGACAAGGTTTCCGCACGGCATGAAGTATATTTCAGATTATGTTAGTAAAATATTATAATAATTAATCTATACTAATATAAAGAGAGAAACTTTGTATTCTTGTATGTATTGAAATAACTCAATAACTGGGCCGATTTCAAAAATTCTTTCACTCATAGAAAGCTACATTATCCCCGAGTAACATAGGCTATATTATTTAATTCCACAACAGCTAGTAATATTTTAAAGAGTGAAACTTTGTATTTTTTGTATGTATTGAAATAACTCAATAACTGGGCCGATTTCAAAAATTATTTCACTCATAGAAAGCTACATTATCATAGAGTAACATAGGCTTTATTATTTAATTCCAAGTGGACGAAGTCGCGCACAACAGCTAGTACTTAGTACAGTCGAACTTGGGTAAGTGAGATTCCAAGGGACCGCAATATTTGTATCGCTTATAGAGGGTTCTTTCTAATTCGAGTTTCTCGCTTATGGAGGTAGCTCGTCGGGATCATAAATGACTCGCTTATAGAGGTTTCTCGCTTATAAAGGTTTGGCTGTATAAGTATAGATCAGAGGTGGCCAAACTTGACTTAAAAGACCTATGGGGTGATACGGTCGAAGGACTTTTTCTGATGAGTATAAAGAAAAACTTTATTTTTTTTCTAAAAAAAAAGAAAAACTTTATTTTTTTTCTAAAAAAAAAGAAAAACTTTATTTTTTTTCTAAAAAAAAATGAAAAAAATAATTTTTTTTCTAAAAAAAATGAAAAAAAATATTTTTTTTCTTTTTTGCAGATACATTCTAAAGGTCTCAAATTCGGCATGTACACGAATGTAGGTAATATAACATGTATGCAATATCCCGGTTCGAGGCATTATTTTGGAATCGACGCGATGACGTTCGCGGAATGGGGCGTTGATTATATCAAAGTTGATGGATGCTTTGTTGAAGAAAGCTTTTTAAATACTGGTATGATATTTTGCCTAAAACTTTGGATTTCCAATGTCTGTAATCGAACCTCGATAATTGAGAGATAAGATATCGCAATATTTTGCCTTTAGATGCTTCTGTAATCCGAGTTCCTTGGTTCTGGAGGTCCGTCGGCAGCAAATAATGAGTCTCATTTATCTAGGTTTGATTGCATATTAAAAATAAATATTAAAATTTCAACCATTTTGAAAAACAAAGATGTTTTGCTATTTTTTTATTTCCCAGTTTTTTTTTTATTTTATATAATTTTCTTTTCATTTTATTTTTATAATTTTCTCAATATATAAAATTTTAAATATGAAATAATATCACACCCATCTTTTTAACCAAAATTTTTTTTGCCAAATGTTTTTAATTGGTACGAACTAATACTTTTTGTAACTAATATTAAATTTCAGCATACATAAAACTTGGAAATTATCTCAACAAAACTGAACGACCAATTGTCTACTCATGCAGTTGGCCTTATTATATACAATATAATCATAATAAAACTGTAAGTATTAAAAAGCACGTGTGAATCTGGGCTATCACTACATAGTATAAAACAAAGTCGCTTTCTCTGTCGCTATATCCCTATGTATTCTTCTTCCTTCAAACAACGCAACGGATTTTGATGCGGTTTTTTTTAATAGATAGAGTGATTCATAAGGAAGGTTTATATGTATAACTAGCGACCCGCCCCGACTTCGCACGGGTGCAATTGTTATTACTATGGGTGTTATAATCAACGTTTATAGTTTTTCTGTAGTGTATTTAGTATCAGCATTGTACCCGGGCAAACTCTATCTATTAAAAAAAACCGCATCAAAATCCGTTGCGTAGTTTTAAAGATTCAAGCATATATAGGGACAAACATAAAAAGCGTTATTGTTTTATGCAATAGTGTAGATGTAGATAACATCCATTAAATAGTTGAGAAATACTGTTATTTTTTAAGTTTCTAATGTGATTTTAATAATTACATTTTTGCTCTTTTTGTGGTGTATTTAGCATCAGTTTTGCACCCGTGCGAATCCGGATCTTGTCGCTAATTGTTAATATCTATTAACTGTCCATCAGTTAACATTTAAGGCGTGAACAGATTCAAATCTGAATTTATGTCTGACACTAATAGAATTGTGATCGAAACCCGATTTAATTTTAACACGATTCCTAGTTTAAATTTAAACGTTAAATTGTATAGTACTACTAGCGGCCAGCCCCGGCTTCGCACGGGTGCAAAACGGTATAATGCTGTTACTAAATACTGCAGCGTTTGCAATGTAAGCGTTAACAATGTGTTAATTTACGACATCATATTAAAAACCTCTAAATGATCAGTGTTACTCTAATATATTGTGAATGTGTAACATGAAAAACTTCCTTATGAATCACTCTATCTATTAAAAACCGCATCAAAATCCATTGCGTAGTTTTAAAGATTCAAGCTAATATATGGACAAACATAAAAACTACTAGTTTAGAATCCTCGGGTCTTTTAACAGAAGTCCCACTCATCCCTGAGGAAGAGCCACCGAGGGTTCTAAACTAATCGATACCCTCACCAAAGCAACGCGTGACTTTTTACCCGCTTAATTTTAGTTAAAGATGTCTCATAAAAGTTTGAATAATGTATGTTTTAAAATTAACTATACATTCTATATTCAGCCAGATTATTCAAAGATATCTACGCATTGCAACCTTTGGCGCAATTATCACGATGTTGCAACATCCTGGGGTTCTGTAGTAGTAACAGTGAACCATTACCAGAATGCATATCCTACTCTATATAAGCATCATGGTCCTGGCGGATGGAACGACCCTGATATGGTAAGAATTGTTTTTTTATAAGAGACTAGCTGTTGTGCGCGACTTCGTCTACGTGGATTCAAAAATATAGCCTATGTTACTCAGGGATAGTGTAGCTTTATAATGGTGAAAGAATTTTTGAAATCGACCCAGTAGTTCTTGAGTTATTGCAATACAAACAAAAATACAAAGTTTCACTCTTTATAATATTAGTATAGATGAGAAAGTGTTTTGGTAGAGATATTTCAAAATTTACGAGTTATAGCTAAAATTGTGGCAGGTTTATAGTTTATGGTTTTATCTGGAATGCGGTATACGTCTGTGGAGAATAAAAAACAAGCTTATGTCATATTCCAGACTATTATAGTCTTACAAGGGTACTTTGGCACTTTTTTGTCATTGACCGGGGGGCGCCTACAAAGTTTTATCGATAACAATAGGTAAAAATGTCCTAACTTCTTTCAAAATCCCTCAGCTGCCTTTCCATGATTGGTTAAATGTTACGCTGTCAAGATGACATTGTTAGTTCATATATTTTCCGAGTGCCATAATATCCTTGTAGACCTATGTTATCTATTTCTTTACCAAATATTCAGATTCCTTAAGCTGTTTTAAAGTTGACAACAAACATCCAAACATCAAACTTAACTTGTTTTGAAAAATATTCGTTTCAAACGTGTAATAGTTTACGTAGGTGCCGTCTTGTTTATAAACGAAGATTTTTAAAAACAAATTCTTTGTCTTATTTGGATGTTCCAATTTTGGTATTAAACAATAGTTTTGTTATATTATAGTTATGAAATATGTTTTCGGTTATTCGAAAATGTTTTGAACCTCTGAGATTGTTTACATTCGTACTAAATACTAATATACAGTCAAACCTCTATAAGCGAGTGTCATACTATGGTCCTGACGAGCTGACTCCATAAGCGAGATAAACGGATTAGAGAGAAACCTCTATAAAGGCTTGTTCGCACCAAGATAGTATTTTAGTCGAGTAACTAGTAGCATTTATCCGAACAAAGGATTTACTACTGTTCAGACAAATTTAAGCCTAAACCTATGCAGTAGGATAGTAATTTAGTAACTAAACGTGTCCGAACAGTAACATTTTAGTAGAGTAGATTAGTAAATCCTTTGTTTGGATACTTGCTTGCTACTCGACTAAAATACTATTCTGGTGCGTACAAGGCTTAAGAAAGAGTCATAATATGGTCCCAACGAGCTACCTCCATAAGCAAGATAAACGGATTAGAGAGAAACCTCTATAAAGGCTTATTCGCACCAGGATAGTATTTTAGTCGACTAGCAAGTAGCATTTATCCGAACAAAGGATTTACTACTGTTCGGACTCGTTTAAGCCTAAACCTACGCACTAGGGTAGTAATTTAGTAACTAAACGTGTCCGAACCGCAACATTTTAGTAGAATAGATTAGTAAATCCTTTGTTTGGATACTTGCTACTCGACTAAAATACTATTCTGGTGCGTATAAGGCTTAAGAAAGAGTCATACTATGGTCCCAATGAGCTACCTCCATAAGCGAGAAACTTGGATTAGAGAGAAACCTCTATAAGCGAGATCCTTCCTCCATCCTATTTCGACTGTAAATGAAAAAGTTTGTATGTATGGATATTTGTTAACAAACAACTAGCTGTCGTTCCAGACTTTGATCGCGCGGAATAATGTGTTCTAACAGACTGTGTTTTACATTTGTGGTTCTATCTATACTAATATTATAATGAGAGAAACTTTTAATTTTTGAATTTTTGTATGTATTAAAATAACTCGAGAACTACTGGACCGATTTCAAAAATTCTTTCACTCATAGAAAGCTACTTTATCCCCGAGTAACATAGGCTGTATTATTTAATTCCACGCGGACGAAGTCGCGAACGACAGCTAGTCGTATATATGTATCTTGTTTGTCCAGTTAATTATCGGTACAGATGTACTAACTGAGGGTCAGAGTAGAGTTCAGATAGCGGTGTACGTGATGCTGTCAGCTCCCTTGCTCATCAGTTGCGATCTGACCAGGATAAGTGACTATGAGAAATCATTGCTTCAGAACATGAACCTTGTAGCTATAGGACAGGACACGTTGGGCATCATGGCGCGTCCCTACCAGGTAGGTTAAAAGGTTGGTGTTTCCCACTATGGGAATAGGGGTAGGTTAATAGGGCTGTTTTAAGTTGTATGAAGTAAGCGTGCAAGGGGGTGTAAAGCCTTGTTCGGACCGGGATAGTATTTTAGTTGATAAGCAAGTAACAAGTACTGGAACAAAGGATTTACTAACCTACTCTGCAAAAAAATTGCTGTTCGGACACGTTTAGTCACTAAATTATTTGCTACTTGATTAGAATACTATCCTGGTGCGTACTAGGCTTTAGAAATTTGCTTACTTTTGATAACAAGAAAGGGGGGGTCAAAAGTTGAATGAAATCATTTTTTTTTGTTAATTTTAATGGCCACTTACCCACTAGAGTGTTATTTGCGTTTTATTGTAATTTTAATGTCTAACTAAACAACCAGAACCTTCAAAATGTTTGTTTTACTTAAACTTTTTTTTTCATTAGCTAATTATTTAACTCTACCATAGACTATAGCTTTATCTAAAATCTAGATAGGACATTAAGTGACATTAGACAGAAATAGCTCGCTTTGAAGTCGAGGTTTATCGTCAGGGTTAATGTGATGGAATACACTTTGTCATGCACTATGCAATAATCAAAGGAAATTGACCTTTAAAGTATTTAAAAGTGGGTAGAATAATATTATTTATGAATTTAAAGAAATACCCTCTCTATGATTGTATCTCGATTTAATTGAACGCGTGAAATAAATAGAGGAACGTGAAAACCTACATGGCGGCCATTATGCTTTCATCTTGACAGTTAATTTGTGTAAAATTAAAAAAAAAAAAAACAAAAATTTAAAATTATTTTATTTGATTTGGATTTTAACAATTTACTTTGAATTTTAAAATGATTGTCTCTGCCCAAATTTAAATAAAGTCAGT
>QDHC01007227.1:569146-701273 GCA_013186455.1 Papilio dardanus tibullus
ATTTATTTATTTCTCTAATTTTAAGTTTATTTTTTTTTTCTTCTCCAGTAGTTAGTTTACTTTGCCAATTAAGTTCAAATGTTACCGCTGTAGTTTCATTTAGTAGTTGTTTGTGCATACATACTTAGTGCATGATGTGTTCGTCTATAATTATAATTACATCTTGCCTTGTACATCATTTATAAGTTAGCTATAAGTAAAAAAAAAAAGTTTGTAATTATGTTGACGATCCTTAAAAATAAATAAATAAATAAATAAAATACAAAAAACTTAGCATAAATATTTTTTCAAATTTTTGTAATTACTAAAAATATCTCACAAAAGTTTAAACAGTTTAAAATTTTATCCTTTTCACTATTAAGAAATGTATTGCTTTATACATATTTATTTTATTAACATTTTAGACACATTGCGATGTAATATTGAATTTTCACGAAGCGTAAGGAGTAACGTGTGCCAAAGAGGATCCCATTTGATAATTAAATCAGCGCTGCGAAGTGCCTTCGATACCTCCCTATAATATCACTAATTACTCCACCGAAGAATTTCAACGACAGTAATGGTGCTTGGAATTAAAACATACTGTTAATTGTTAATTAAAAATATTAATAAGCACCGTTGAATATGGCATGTGGAAAATCTTCTCACTGATATTATAAATTCAAATTCTAGATGGATGTTTGAAGGTTTCTTCAGAACTGAATGTTTGTCACAGACGTGGAACGTGATTTAACTCTAAGTAGTTTGGTAGTTACTATCTTTTTTCAATTCAGGGTGATAGCGAGTATGCTTGTCCTCAAAAAAATATTACAAGACCGACTGTCTTCACAATTTTAGAAAAGAAACATAAGTCTTATAGAAATACATAACTTAAAAGCATCTTGCACAGTACAAAAATTTTAAATAAATGTATTCTACTGTTTTTTATTAAAACCGCAAAACCGTTAATCGAGTTTTATATAACCGTCAGATACAGAAGTGCAACATTTTTAATACAATATAAACTTGCTGTTAGTTAAAGTCAGGCAGACGGTGTGAGAGAGCGCGGGAATGGCTATTTTATACACTTAATTATTTTTCCTGCGGTTTACGAAGTACGGTTCAATTAAAATGTTAAGATAGAAGCCAGTGAAGTTAATATTTTTCTTCTCTGGATATTTATATGTACTTTAAATAAAAGTAGCTTCAAAATCGATATATTAGAAGCTGAATCTTACTTCTTACTAATAAACGTGAAATTGAATTGATGCATAGATGTTTGTTTGAAAGTATTAGTAGAACAGCTTAACGGATCTTGATGGAATTTTGCACAGATGTAGAACATAATCTGGAAGGACACATACTAAGTTTTTTTTAAAAATCCGTGTAGACGTAATCGCGGCGACAACTAAAATTAAAAAAAAATACAAAATGGCTGATAACTTATTATAGACTAGATGTTGTGCGCGATTTCGTTCGCATGGAATTGAATAATATAGCCTATGTTACTCGGGGATAATGTAGCTTTCTAATGGTGAAAGAATTTTTGAAATCGGCCCAGTAGTTTTGAGTTTTTTCAATTTATACAAAAGTTCAAAAATACAAAGTTTTTCTATTTATTATATTAGTATAGAAGTAAGGTA
Source organism: Papilio dardanus tibullus (assembly GCA_013186455.1). Taxonomy (NCBI): domain Eukaryota; kingdom Metazoa; phylum Arthropoda; class Insecta; order Lepidoptera; family Papilionidae; genus Papilio; species Papilio dardanus. The sequence goes on from QDHC01007227.1 coordinate 570,769, forward strand.
AAAAATATTTTCACAATTGACAATATTTTGTCAGGAAGCTTCTATTTCTTCGTTGAATTTGAAGAGCACAATAATTTTGTAAGACGGTGTACCGCTGGCTCGGTGCCACGGTTATTTGAGCCCCGGTCCGTGTAATCCAATATCCCACAGCTACTAAATTCACTCAGCTTATATTTTATACATTTCCCTTTGTCCATTTTAAAGACATAAATACCAGGTTTACATTTTTCCTAACCTTTTTTTTATAATAATAACTTTATTAGGATATACGTCCAATAACATTTGGCATTAAACGTAGGTCTAAAGGTCATTGCCAGTTTTGTTAATCTGGTAAATCACTTTACATGGATTTTTTCAACCTTTACAGTAGTCGCTGATTGGTCGTAATTTGATTTTTAAGACAAAGTTTTTCACGTATTAAGGGTATTGATGACTCTTAGGTAAATAGTTGTAACCCAAAAAAAAAAGATTTTTACGAAAAGCTTAGTTTTTCTTGTTTTTTACACACCTTTTTTAAACACACAGTAGGTACAATTTAAAAAGCAACTTAAGTACTTCGTGAATTTGTGTATTTGAGTAAAATAGCTTTGCTTGTTGTTAACGATACCCATATCATCTTAACGTCACGCACAATCAAGCTTCTGCTAATTTTATCGTACCTTTTTAAGAGCTATCATTCAGATTCGTATCTTTTATTTGCTTTATAAAATAAAATTTGTGAATAAAAAAAAATCATATTTTGCAAAAAAAAAACTACATATTTTGAACTTATACTGGTTTACCATCACATTACATTTTATATATTTTTTTATTTCATTTTTAAAAAGTATAGTTACAGAGCTGTAATATTTTGTATCCATCGTGAAATTCAAAAATGTAAAAGTTTATAAAAATATTTATATTTCGAAGGGAATTTCGATCAAATATTTTAATACCGACATTTCGACGCATACCTTCAGGGAATTACAATATTAAAATTTATTATCGGTAAGTACAAAATGTGAAATATTAATCCTGCGAAAAACTGTAAAATAAAGTACTAGCATTCGCACGCGAATCTATCAACGCGTAATTAAAAAAATATTAAGTAGTCTATGTGTACTTTCAGACTGTGTTATACACTTAAACTATTAATATATTAAGACCGCTGGGCAGCGTGTCACCAAAAGCTACAAAACATGTAGGACATTTATATTTCACTGCCACTTTTACACCCGAAAACACTACAACGCACCATGTTTATGTGAAGTGACATTGCACTAATAATAGTTCACAATTTGTTTACAATAAGAATTGTTAACTTTTATATTAAAAATGGTAATAAAACGCTGACAAAAATGACATTTCTAGCATAGTAAAGCTCTGCCATATAAAAAATCAGCACGCGGGGTGAAACAGTAGATAGTGCATTCTATCTCGTTCTTTTACAAGGAATGGAAATAAGTCCTTTTTGTTGTGTGAATGAGACAAATATATCCAGCGGTCTATGTTTTCTCTGTCTAAGGTTCTACATCATTCTATACCAAGAACCAAGATCCGTTAAGCACTTTCGACGCTCTTAGGTGAAGGAAAACATCGTGATGCAACCTGCACATATCGGCGAAGAAATTCAAAGATATGTGTATTCACGCAAAATACGCGCTAGTCGTGGAGTTGCGGAAAATGGAGTCCATCATGGATCGAATTTTCGCATTTATAATATTAGTAACTATTGTGCGCGACTTCGTCCACGTGGAATTAAATAATATAGCCTATGTTACTCGGGATAATGTAGATTTCTAATGGTGAAAGAATTTTTGAAATCGGACCAGTAGTTCTTGTGTTATTTCGATACAAACAAAAATATAAAGTTTCTCTCTTTATAATATTAGTATTGATAAGTAAAACATTGGTGTTGGAAACCTACATAACATTGAGTAATTGTAAGTTCAATAGAATGTGGCCCAGACATATCGATTACCTCTTCACAGTTAAAATATCGTCTGAGTTAAAAATATTCAAGGTTATAACGTGCTTATAACTCTAATAGTAAACTAAGTAAAGAGCCTAAAGCCTTGTTCGCATCAGGATAGTATTTTAGTCGAGTAGCAAGTAGGATTTACCCGAACAAAGGATTTACTACTGTTCGGATTCGTTTAAGCCTAAATCTACGCACTAGGGTATTAATTTAGTAACTAAACGTGTTCGAAAAGCAACAATTTAGTAGAATAGATTAGTAAATCCTTTGTTCTGATACTTGCTATTTGCTACTCGACTAAAATACTATCCTGGTGCGAAAGAGGCTTAAGCGCTATTCTATAATTAAATACCTTTGTGGTTATCATACCGGTCTGTTCAGCCATTAGGAGCCATTATTTTTTAATTTTAAACACCTTAGTATTTTCTTCGCATAATTTTCAATTATAGGAGCTAAAGATTTGTACTAAATTCTATATAAATCTATCAAAAGGTTTTAATTCAAATAACTATGTTTATCAAAATAAATAAAATAGTGCAAGCTAAAAACTGTTCAACAACTTTTTCAACATAACCGCAAACTAAAACTAAACAAAGGGTAAGCACTTTAATGTTTTAAACGTAGTTTCATGTACCCCCGCACCGCACTGACCACATCCGATACAAGGAGATATATGCGGAAAACCTTTAATGTTATACACTATGTTCAACATCTACGCAAACTTCAACATAAAAATATTACAACAAATGTTGAAAGGATATCACACATCATCAACTTTATACTACGAAAGTGTCAATGATCTATCAATTTAACAAAATCCTTATCCTGATCCTTACATAGTATAAAACAATAACGCTTTTTTATGTTTGTCCTTATATATGCTTGAATCTTTTAAACTACGCAACGAATTTTGATGTGGTTTTTTAACCGACTTCCAACAGAAGGAGGTTATCAAGTCAATGAGTTTTTTTTTTTTTATGTATGTTCGGACGTCGAGCAGCGAGTTCTGAACCGATTTACGTGATTCTTTTTTTGCTCGATGCAAAATAGCTGCCATTTGGTCCCATATTTACGTTTTAAAAAAACTATTTAGTAGTTTTTGAGTTATTTTTAATAAACATGAAAAAAAAATGGGACTTTTTTGCTTTCTCGGCTTACGTAGCCTAAACTATAGGCCCCATGAAAATTTGGGTTTTACCAGATCGTAGCTCTTTAAATGTGCTAATTTAAAGTCCGCGATAGCATATATCTATCTTCTATGGTTTTCTCATAAAAAACATTTTTTCATAAGAAAATTTTACTCGACTTTCGACGCTATTCTTAGAATTACCTATGAATCCTTATCCAAATAAATATGTTCAACATCAAGAGAATTTAATGCAGATTATAGTTGACCTTTGAAGGTAATCTTTTTGACCAATACTTTAGAAGATATGAAGGTTTTAAACCACGCGGAACGTGAAAAATTACAAAAACGTTCCAAATTGAGCGAGACAAGTGTTTTCTTGCCATATACAGCCTAAACTATAAAACCTACATAAAAACTATAATGTGCAATCAATACATAGTGAAATTAGCTACATAATTGTCTTTGGTGGCATTTATCTATATTCTATGATTGTATCACAATAATATTTTTTTTATCAAAAAAATTTCAATTAAAATGCATTTTGCAAGTTACGACGGTATTATTTCGTATTCGGTATGAATCCTTATCCAAATAAATATAATTTTGCGTTAGAGTATTAAGCGTAGATTATAATTGCCCTTTACAGTATAAGATTCTGACCAATTGTTTAGAAGATATTACATAATTAAAACAAACTAAGCGCGTTCGAAAATGCAACAGAAGCGCGCGGGCGCATAGAAATACTTATATGCTCGCGGCGATGTAATATGTTTGTTGTAATAGTATTTACACGACATATATTTCTTGACTATTGTATATAATTAAAGATATAATAATTGTTGTCTTGTAGGCCAATCAGATGAGGATGGCCGCAATATGGAGTACATATTAAGTATTTTGTTATAAATAACTGCGCTGACGAAGTCTCCCGCAACAACTAGTACTCGTATTAAATAGCTTTAATTTGTTTGTTTCACATTTCGTAGTTATAATTTTTAATATAAACTATTTATTTCATATATTAAGATAATAAAACACAACGGAATGTTATAATGTATATGGTGTGATAGAAACATTCTACTGTAGTTTACAGAACAGCCTATTAAAGACACTAAAAAGCTTAAAATAAAATAAAAAAAACTGCGTTCAAAAAAACCGCCTTCCAAAACCAAAAAAACATATTTAAATAAAAAAAATAAAAAAACTAAAAAGTACAAAATAACTTAGTATAGAATAAATTAATTTTATACACCGCTTATGCAAACCATTCAGACCTTTAATATTAATAAAATACTATTATTTGTGAGCTATATCTATTTATTGATAGGTTTGAAGGCGGAGCCAAGCCTTAAACAAAATAAAACGTACTATTATATACAGCTTACTTACTGTAATACAATTTGTATACTAGAGATTAGCCAACGTAAACAAACCAACTCACAGCGCATGTAGGTGTTATGTATCCCTATTATATTTTGCTTGGCTCCGACCTCAAACCTATCAATAAATAGATATAGCTCACAAATAATAGTATTTTATTAATATTAAAGGTCTGAATGGTTTGCATAAGCGGTGTATAAAATTAATTTATTCTATACTAAGTTATTTTGTACTTTTTAGTTTTTTTTTAATACATAGAGTGATTCATAAGGAAGGTTTTCATGTAAAATACACTAGCGACCCGTCCCGGCTTCGCCCGGGTACAATGCTGATACTAAATACACTACAGAAAAACTATAAACGTTGATTAAAACAGCCATACTAATAATAATTGCACCCGTGCGAAGCCAGGGCGGGTCGCTAGTCGTAACTATACGCGTTAATTATGTCATTATCCTTGTACTCAAATCTTTCGTAAATATTTTTTTATAGTTCGTCCAAAATAAGAGCAAAATGTCCTCTTAATCTGACTTTGGATAATTATAAATGCTTTTACAATTCAACCAAGATAAGCTTGTAAAATTTGATGAATAAATTAAAAAAAAAGCGACAGTACAAGGACCTATATTTCTCACTTATAGAAGTTTCTTGCTTATAGAGGTTGTCCGTCGGGACCAGACTGACTCTCGCTTATAAAGGTGTCTTGTTAATACAAGTTCAATTGTATTAGTTAAATTGAGAACAAAGACTATAAAAACTCATAAAAATCAAGTTTATTCTATAATTTGCATTGTAGCCAAGATTCGTAAGATATGTGTTGGGCGTACGCACAATATGTAAAGTAAATGGGTTGGGCGTTAATGTGGGAAACGAGACTGAGCTATAAATCATCCTTATTTCACACTAGGGTAGCATAATGTTAGAGAATATTACAGTACTGCTATTGTTTGAACGTTATCTACTGAGCTTTTTGCCGTCTAACCAACCACATGTACAGGACTGAGGAGTGAAGGATACTTGGGATGTATTCCCCCCTAAAATCTGACTACAGTTACTGTCCAGTTGACACGGTTGTTTTGATGTTTGTCCTCCCCTGAATCAAAAGTCTGGATACGTATTAACAATGGCAGGACTGTTTTGTCTTGCTTTTGTGTCCTCGTGCAAAACTAGTGTTATGATTTGAGTTACACTGCCTTTAGTTGGCAACTTGTCAGCTACACTTGGCCAAGGCTATGATGAACCACGTAAACACGCCAAAATAGTGAAGCAACCACTAGCAGTAGACAGATGTCTATTGCAGATTTGTTAAGTACCTTTAATCGACTAAGGAAGGAACGTAGAGATAATATTTCCCCTTCTTAACCATCCTTAAGCCTTGTACGCACTAGGATAGTATTTCAGTCGAGTAGCAAGTAGCAAGTATCCGAACAAAAGATTTATTAATCCATTCTACTAAAATGTTGCTTTTCTGACACGTATAGTTTCTAAATTACTGCCCTAGTGCGTAGATTTAAACGAGTCCGAACAGTAGTTAATCCTTTGTTCGGATAAATGCAACTTACTACTCGACTAAAATACTATCCTGTTGCGAACAAGGCTTTACTGAGCGAAATCGACCTCCCTTCCTAACCTTACAATAATAATGGGAGGACCAAAGTTAGACTTCCGAGACGACAAATTCTTTAATAACAATAAAAGTTTCATGCAAGTAGCGCCTAAACCAAGAATATAATCCATCTAAGAAATAACTTCTCCACTTATCTTGAGTAATAAGCAATCAATCTAGGCACGTTTCACCAAACTGTGTTCTCTAATCTTCGCCTACGTGTCACTCAACTTAAGCAACACTCAAACAAACTTTACACAGTAATCAAGCGATATTTTCCAATGTTTTCCACTTTATTTCCACACTTTTTCCATTGTATTTTCTCCGTTTATTTTTTTCCATGTTATTTTGAGTACGCACCGGTATTTTACGAGGCCCGTCCTAAATTGCGAGCCTTTGTTCAGTGAAAGGGAATGTCTGTAATCTCGCAGTACCTCGGCCGTGTTCTTCAATCTTGAGACTTTTTTATACCATAGGCGTTTTAATTTTGCTGAAATTCTGCAGATAGTTGTCTCTCATTTGTTAAAGAACAGATTGGCAGTTTTACTTTGTTGAATACGACAAAGGTTAATAAAATATTGAAAGTGAAGTACACTTAAACCTTGTAAACACTAGGATTCTAGTCGAATAGCAATTAGCAAGTATCCGTACAAAGGATTTACTAATCTATTCTACTAAAATGTTGCTGTTCGGACACGTATAGTTACTAAATTACTAGCCTAGTGCGTACGTTTAGGTTTAAACGAGTCCGAACAGTAGTAAATCCTTTGTTCGGATAAATGCTACTTGCTACTCGACTAAAATACTATTCTGGTGCGAACAAGGCTTAAAGCCTTGTACACACTAGGTTAGTATTGAAAGGCAAACCTACAAGCTAGAGTTATTCTATGGTCCCGACGAGCTACCTCCATAAGCGAGATAAACGGTTTAGAGAGAAAACTATAAGCGAGACATATATCGCGGTCCCGCGGTGTATTACAAAACGTTTATTTGAAGACTTTTTCAATATCATCTCGATTAAATAATACAAGAAATAAGAAATAAATATTAATATAAAAAAATATTACTAAAAACGCTTACATTTATCTTGATTTTTCCAAATAACAATAAAGTCAAACATATCGATTTCGAATACAATTTTCCTGTTAGCATAGATATAGTAAACTATCAGACACGTATTCCATTTAATAAACCTTCCCGGGAGCAAACACGCGTGACATCCCTCGGGGACATGACAGATGGCCGCGTGATGTATAGCTCGGAGTTCACCCCGACCTGTCTGCTTCTTTGTAGGTTATTGTTAAAATGTTAAGAGTTTAAGAGCAGTAAGTGTATTATATTATTACATGCTGTAGCCCGGTCTGCGCACGACTAAAAAAAACACGGTAGTATGTGGTCTTCCATACTATGTTCTACATCTGTGTAAAAATCGAGGTCGTCGATAAAGCCTTGTACGCAGGATAGTATTTTAGTCGAGTAGCAAGTAGCAAGTATCCAAACAAAGGATTTACTAAGCTACTCTACTAAAATGTTGCTGTTCGGACACGTTTAGTTACTAAATTACCTAGTGCGTAGGTTTAGGCTTAAACGCGTCCGAACAGTAGTAAATCCTTTGTTTGGATAAATGCTACTTGCTACTCGACTAAAATACTATCCTGGTGCGAACAAGGCTTAATTCGTTTCGGATTTATCTTCAAACAAATACCCATCCATAGTAACTTTAGCATTTATAATATTAATATTTTACTAAAAATATATATTATAGATTTCCTTAGAAAGATACGTTTTAATAGAAGTTTTGTCTGACGAGTGTGGTGCCGGAGGCCTCATTTTAGTCCACTTTCCCTTCCTATCCTTATCTAATAAGGAAATGATGGGAAGGGGAAGTGGATTGGCGGGGAGGGGACGCATAGGAAGAGGTATTATCCTCTTGCTGTGCGTCTCCTCCATAGATTAAGGGTAAGCAACGCATCTGCAATTGCAGATGTCTACGGGCAGCGGGCGCTTCGACTTTTTAACGAATCGAGGTGATCGCTTGCTCGTGATATAAAAAAAATATATTTTTACGAAATTTTCACTTCAAAAATACAAGAATTTTCAAACGAACTTGCAGTCGATAAATTCGAATAAAGCAATGAACACTGCTTACAAAATTCTATTCTTTTCTATTTCCATCGAAAAATTGTTTGTAACATGGCAACACTGTACAGATGTTACTACGTTAAGTCATAAATCTGCCACCGAGCGCTGCTGTAGCACGAACACCGAACACATTACGTTATCGCTAACTTTGTGTTTGCGAACGATGAAATCTTTAACTAAAATCTTGTTTTAAATCGAATTGCTTTTTGGTAATTAATCTTTAGAATATTCGAAAAGTTATACTTAGATTGGACTTTCTAATTATCTACAGATAGCAAGTAAACCAGGTAAGACATAATTCTATTGTAATTCTGTCTATCATGACTTCTTTAAATACAATATTAACAAACATAGTAACAAAGATATATTATACTGTAGATGGAACACTCGAAGCCTAAAAGTGAGGCATTTTCTTTGACCTCCGGAGGTCTCACGTAAGGAGATTTCCCCTAGTGTTGACCTCTAAATTACATTTGCCGACATAAAAAGTCGACCGAATGTAACCTCTTTTCTCAAATTTAAATTTTATTATTTACTAAAGCTTAATATTATAGTTAAAAGTTAATACGCTAATTAAACATTTATAACAACCATAAAACAAAAATAGTCTTTGTTAAAATTGTTTGGATGAAAATTGTTTTAAATAAAATAATTATAATGAAAAACGATAATTAACATTTTAATGAATGTTTTAGTTCATTCTATTGTTTATTTTAAAAATTAAAAACACACACACATTTTCCCAAACATGGAACATTTTTCAATGATACGGGCAAGATTTCTTTTTAAATAATTTCTTTCGCGGCACGCATCTTAACGTCAAATTATTATGGAGCGCTCCCTCTATGTATAATATCTCTTTGCATAGTAATATTTGCGGCAATTATCATAAAATATTTATTATCAATAATAGTTAAAAGAAATACTTTCTATCAATATTAGATTTTAGTTTTTATAGCTTTCTAAATACATATCAAGGATACCACTAAAAGAAAATTTTCAATTTCTACAAATATAAGTACTTTATTGGTAACTAGCTTTTGTGCGCGACTTCGTCCGCGTGGAATTAAATAATATATCCTATGTTACTCGTAAATAATGTAGCTTTCTATTGGTGAAAGAATTTTTGAAATCGGCCTAGTAGTTCTTCGATACATACAAAAATATAAAAAATCAAAAATACCAAGTTACTCTCTTTATAAAATTAGTATAAATATAGATAATAATTAGACGTGTTAACCATTACAGTTAAACAACGTACGTAATCTTTCATATCAGATAACTTCATAACACGAACTTCCGATGAGGGTAGGTACGAAAGTTGTCAAACAAGTTTAACCCGACTGCACTGTCAGGCTCTCTCGCGTCACGACTGACAACACCAGTAATTGAATAATTGCCTGTGTCCCATACCAGTTTTCAATCTATTTTAGCATCGGACAGTGCTGCCAATTTGAAAAACTTTTCTCTTTATTCCGAAGAATCAGCGTTATTACTGTTGTACTTTCTACGTTTGGTACTGGTGCATTCATGAAATTTATTCCAAAATACACAACATCCGTGTTCCTGGTACTTCTTATGATAGATAATTTGGTCCAATGGGATCCCTGGTCCATCTTATTTAGTTCCGAGTGTCCTCCAGTATCGTATAATCGACGACTTATTGGTACTCTTTTATCGCAGTACTTTATTTTTTTTTTCGGAATAAGGGGGTATGTATCTGTTTATTAGAGTCAAAAACATAGGAAATTGTGTAAAAATGAGTGCAGCATTAAAAATAGTGTGATAATGTTTTTACTTTCGCTGTTTCTCTCTCTTTCTTGTTTAATTAAAATTGTGTCTTTCTTTTCTATCGTGTAACGAAATGTGTCAATGCGATGAAACTTTCAAACTCTATTTGGCCAAATTTTGGAACGTCATTTAACATGTAACAGCCGCTTTAAAGACCACGCTTAAACTCTAAATTCTATACCAACGTCATTAATTTACTGGTGTTTTTAAAATTCGATTCAGAATTTGGCCGTTACGTCTCGTTTCATAAATTTACTTCATCTAAAATAAATGAAATATAATAGCCTTTATTACTTAAAAACTTATTTACAATTATGCTAAAAACTAAACTTATTTAATCACTTCTAACTTGCGTTGAGTGATCGGCAACTGATTGTTTATATTGTAAAGCTTGTCTGTTGACAAATGCGTCTTATCTATTATATTATCTGTGGTCTTATATAGATTTCCATGCATTCCTGTCTCTTGCTAATCTTTATTTATCTATTCATAAATGAACATACTATTTATGTATACTTCGTTTCTAGAAGTACGTATATAAAACCCAAATAAAAGTCCATAAGCCACGCTCTATTTACAAGAGGCCGTACAAGTACGCGTCGAGTTCAACGCACCGTAATAATTCTAGCATCTAACGGAATTTCAATGGAATTAGCTAGCTCAGGGTTGCCACAATTAAACAATCAATACTACGAAAAATATTTTATCATCATCATGATATCATCATCATCACGATAAATTTTATCGAGGGCAAAATGTTGAAATAAAAAAGGCTATCAATCTTACAGTTTTATGCACATCAATAATCTTCGCCTTTCTTCCATCATTACCCAGGTCTACATAGTTTAAGAAAAATTCCTTTCCATTTTGGAGAAATGGCGTTTGGTGTCGAAAACTTGTAAAAACAACTTTCATTTTTGTGGCAACCCTGTTATTCCTATCATAGCTTGGGAAAGTCCGCAGGATAATCAGGATGCACTTGACAAGGCACGTCATTAGCTGGGGCATTGACAGAGCCACTTCAATTATCCTTCAAGAGTACCTCAAGAATACGACAGCAATGCAAAAAAGACTGTTAGTCTTATTTATTAAGTTACGTGAATATAAAACTTTCAATTAGGCTTTAAAATATTTTTCTTTTTGAAATTCCCGGTAAAATTTTTACAAACCTTTCATACTAATTATTTAGCTAATTATGCGATTTTGTCTGAGTAATTAGGTTTACTACAGTAATTAATTCATCGTAACATTGCATTAAAAAAATCGATTTTTTTAAAAGACAAGGGGGTAAACGAGACGCTGGATCACCGAGATGATCTTCGACGCCCATGGACATTTTAAATTAAAACATGCACTAAATTAGACTTAAGGGGGTCTTCCTATGTGATGGGTTGAAAAAATCGATTTTTTTTTTTCATAAATTGTTTCCTTAACATGTCTAGAATACGGTAGTAAAGCGATTTTAGAAAATTCGAAGTCGTTTTAAAGATACAGCAGGTAAAAGGATGAGCAGTTCGGAGCGCTGAGTTGGCAGTTAGAGCCCGGGCCTATTGTGTACCGTCGGCTTTATACGTGGCCTCCCTTTTATTCATATATCCGTTTATACAAGTTTAGACACGTTTCTACAGACTTAAACTCAAGAGCTGAATAATCTGCTTTAAAAGAGTTTCACGAGGAAGAGGAAGGAATACTCTATGGACCAGGCATCGCCGATTGAGAGTAAGTTGATATTTTAATAGTTTTTAACGGACTTGAAACTTTAAACGCGTTTTTCTCAAAACTGTGTTTTTCAAACTTTCCTCCATTGTATCTCAGAAACGGCTGGACCGAATTACTTGAAATTTACAGGGCACACTCAATATATGTAAACGCATGGAATGAACTATTATCAATCGAAAATTTTCAAAACTTCGATTTTTTTATAGCAAAAAACAAAAAAAATAAACGCCTAATTTGCAACTTTTATTTCAAATGTCTATCAAAAATCCAATTTTTTTTATATTCATTTGATTATAGGTCATTCCGTGCTTTTAAGCCTACAAATTAAAACGCCGTTTATTTTTTTTTTTTCAGATAAGCCGATCAGCCGAAATCGTGGAGGAAGTGGGAGCTCTTTTTTTCGAGGCGGGGGTGTTCAGAGCGCTGTAACTCTAGTTTGACTGAATATTTTTAGCTGAAATTTTATATTTATACTGTCCAAATATGTGTTAATAAATGATAAAAAACTTGAAGCTCTAAATATTTACTGGTCGTAGAAAAAAAATCCTAAAATATCCCTAAAAAACAGGCCGTCACATAAGAAGACCCCCTTAAGTAATAAAATTAGATTTATGTAATTTTTCATGTGGCAACCCTACCTACACAATATAAAAATAGTCTAAGTACATATAGAGTGGTCGAAGGATAATTACAAGGTATAATCGATAAGCTACGCAGTAAAGTGGCTCCCTCTATTATCAAGGTACATACTGTTTGACAACTGAAGTAAGGGCCAATTAGTTAGTCGCGTGTTTGAATTAATTAAATTCCTTGGAAGCAATGGAACAATAATAAAAGTTCTACAAGCCATGTTACATTTACATAGACAAGTTTGAAAACTTCAGTATATTTTTTTTGTGAAATGAAAATTCCTTTCGACATGTTAGGTTAGGTTTTGAGGGAGCTTCGTGGAGGATTGCGAGAGTGTACCCGCGGCCCAGTCAAGGAGATCGAGGGATGTCACGTTTTAGTGGGTATTCTGGTCAACTTCTGTGTCCAGCGAGTCCCACACTCCCTACGCCGTTGCACCGCCCGGCGTAGGGGTGCATAAACACATTTACTGACGTTAAAAAAAAGGTTTTGAGGGAGCTGTGCATGGTGCCAACGCAGGAGGGGTTACGGACGAAACCAATAGGTGCTCGTGTTCCCGCCGTAACGCGTTTGAGGGCAATCAGATTTTAGTGGGTATTCTGGTCACCTGTGGCCAGCGATTAGCACACTCTCTACGCCATTGCACGCTGCGTTGAGGTGCTTGAACACATTTGCACACGACCGACGCCTGTCCCCATAGAAGGGCTCCGAGTGGTAGAGGGTAAACCACTATCACCCGTGACGCCTCAAAAGTTAGTAAGTCTGGGGACCCCACATCCCCCAGGTAAGTGTCCGCCGAGGCGGATGGCGCTGTCTGGTTCGCGGTCGATTGCGAGTAGTGTTCCCGCGGCTCAATCATCAATCGATCGACGGCATGAGGGGTTTTAGTGGGTAGGTTAAAAATTCCTAGTATATACACTTTTGTCGTATAGTGTCAAACTTGTCGCTCAATGAAAACTTAAGTGCCGTTTTGCCATTGTGACAATAATACCACCTACAACAGACCAGACAAGTTTTTGACAATAACTCACAAAAGCTACAAAGTAATAAAAAGTTTAACGCACTTCATAAAAAAACATACATATTTGAGCATTCAAAATGCAAATAGGTTCTCGACGCAATTTTGTGAACACAAAAGCAAAAGAAAAAAGCAACGATGAAAATAAACAATTTGCTCATTTACCGTAGAATGTTCTGGAAGCGTCGTCAGCGCTGCCCGCCATTTTGGCAGCTAAATTAATTATCATTTTTTATTAAAAGCAAACTTAATTTCTTTTCGGCCTTACTCAACAGGTAAGCTATACTCGGCTGCTTTATGAAGATGTTTTAATGAAAATTGCGAAGAAGACATTGGATCCAAACCTTAATTATTAAATTTATATCTATACTAATATTGTAAAGAGAGATACTTTGTATTTTCGTATGTATTAAAATAACTCCAGAACTACTGGGCCGATTTCAAAAATTCTTTTACCATTAGAAAGCTACATTATCCCCGAGTAACATAGGCTATTATTTAATTCCACGCAAACGAAGTCGCGCACAGCAGCTAGTCTTTTTATACAATTGTTTCAGTTGTAACGTTAGGAAACGCCGAGTCATGTATTACAATGTTTTTTCACGACAACGACGGAATTTTCCTTCTCTCCTTTGAATAAAAGCCGTGCCTGAATAAACAGAAATGCTTTTACAGTGAAATCGATGAGTCGTGTGTGACAATCGACAGCTGCGAGATAGTCACTGAATACCGTGTATTTTATATAAGAAACTCAAGTAATACAAGCTATTTATATAGATTTTTTTAATAATACAAAGTAGCAAATAAGCAAGTGCTTGGTTCATATTTCTGGACACTAAACTAGAAGTGGCATTAGCGTATACGGTTGAGGGACAAAACACGCCTTAGACTACGTCATACGTATGTTGTGTGTGCATCACTTTACGGTTTTAAACCAATAATATCACGTCTTAAGCCTTTGCCTGGGACATAAGAAAAAATTGTTCACCGAAAATATGCTTGGAGCGCTACAATACTATATGATACGTCACATTTGGTTGGGTCTTGTTTCTAAAACCAAACAAACAAAATCACATACGGAGAAAGGGACCAAAGATCTATGCCACTGTCTTTGTCACGTTACGTATATTTCGTATAAATGTGTCTCAGTCGCTGTCAGTATCACATATGACATGTCTCATCTGGTTTTTTAAATCTATGCCTATGGCAAAAAATTGCGGATAAAAGTTCGAATTTCGCTCGTCATTCGATAAATTCGATTCGATACGACGCCATGTCATTCCCTCGAATTAGGTTGAGAAGTTATGTAAAAGTTTAGTCTACTTGTCATGCAAATTATATGCTATCGGATAAGGGCGAGATCTGTACCTAATGGTGTTATATTTTATATTCATAATTGAATAAAAAAACTGAAAGACTATGTATTTTTCGATCATCTAACGTCAGTCTATTTTATATTATTAAGTGGCAAACGAGCAAGCGGCCACCTGGACTCGCTGAAATAGCGAAGCGACCGCTGCCCATAGACATCTGCAATTGCAGATGCGTTGCCTACCCCTAATCTACGGAGGAGGAGACGCACAGCAAAAGAATAATTCCCCTCTATGCGTTTTTTTTTAAAATTCCGCGCTGACGAATTGCGGCCAAAAGTTAGTTAAGCTTACAAACTATACTAAGCCTGTAACAAGTGCGCTTTTTCAACGCGCGCTTAATAACCGTTGAGATAGAACAAATTCTTTCCATGGATCTGTTCAGGCGGAGGCGCTTTTAAATCACAATCTGCGGGATTGCATTTTGAGCGCTGGGCGAACGAAACAAGGTTGATTTTAGAATGTTAAAAAAACGCCAACAAGCGATACTGTGAAAGCGCCTGCAAAGTTCAAAAGCGTTGTAACCTTACACTTAAAAGTCCACACAAAATTGTACCTTATTCTGTCGTTTATACGGTTCATAATTGAATGTCAAAGCGAGATGCGATGCATAACAGGATATTAACTGTCAGCAAGCTTGCGTCATATCCGGTACTGTGACTACTTCCGTTTCCGCTGCGAAGGCTTCGAGGGCGACTGTCGGAATGATTTATGCGACTCAGTTTTACATCAGAATAATCACATTTAAACATGTTTTAAGAATCTTTAAAACGAATCTGAGATTAAGAATTGATAGTAAGTTATGAAGAGAGATTTTATGTTAACTTTAAAATAGGTAAACTTATAAGTTTTAAATTATGTTCCTCTGGTATTGCAGATGTCCATGGGCGTCGTTGATCACCTCGGTGTTCCCGCTGCTCGTTTGCCCCCTTTTCTTATATAAAAAAACGCATTAGGCCAGCGTGGTTGACTATAGTCTAGTCACCCCTAATGGGGTACTGCGCCCTTCTAAGGGCACGTATAGTGAGCTGATGATGAAGATACTAAAATGCGGAGGTACATAGCGAGTGACAAAGGCGTTATAATTATTGCGGCTTCAGTAAGACAAGTTTATGCTAATTCTATTAACAAATCTGCTTACTTAGTATAAACAGCTTATGTACCTATTTGCTTTGGATCCTATTAGTATGTGTCAATAACCTGTAAGTCATTTAATATACAAATGTTTGAAGAAGCTTTAGTACTACATTACTATACGTTAACTAACTGTCGCCCGCGACTTCGTTCTTGTGGATTCAGAAACATAGTAAGTAGCCTATATGTTCTTCCAGACTATATTCCTGTGCATAACATCGGGATACTATCTGTCGTTCTGGAAATACTTTTATACATCCATCCAAACCTTCGCATTTATAAGTAGTAAAATTTGCACTCATATTTTAATTACTTACTTAACGCTGTCCTTGTCTCATACCATGCTTCTCTCCTCATGTCTATACCACGCTAACCATTTATTTTAAAATGTCTCTAAAATTACCAATTGAAATTATAAGGTGAATTGTCACTCTATTAGTCTATACTAATATTATTATGAGAGAAACTTTGTATTTATTGAACTCAAGAACTACTAGGCCGATATCAAAAATTCTTTCACCATTAGAAAGCTACATTATCCCCGAGTAACATAGGGTATATTTTTAAATTTCATGAAAGCGAAGTCGCGAACAGCTAGTCTTAGAATATAACGAACTAGCTGTTGTGCGCGACTTCGTTCGCATGGAATTAAATAATATAGCCTATGTTACTTGGGGATAATATAGCTTTTAATTGGTGAAAAAATTTTTGAAATCGGCCCAGTAGTTCTTGAGTTATTTCAATACAAACAAAAATACAAAAATTAAATATACAAATTTTCTCTCTTTATAATATTAGTATAGATTAATTTTACATCTCTCTAACAATCGTTACTTTTAACTTAACATATTATAGTAAATCTCGTCTATCATAACGCTGGGGATAAAGTTTTCCCTAACTGTGCGGGGCAGGGTAAGAGAAGGGGAGGGGACAGTGGACGAACCGAATTTAATTTAACTTTACTCCGAATGAACGAAGATACTGCCATTGTGTTCAACTAATTAGATATCATTCACTGATGCAGTCTGTGTTTTGATTTAATTTATTAGACTCTGATCAAATCTACTCAAAAGCTGCTGAAGCACAGTTTTTAAATGTATAGTTCGATTGCGCAGTTAAAACTGACGTGTGTAGCCAAAACTGAGAACTGTCATCGGATGTGCAGTTCAAATTGACGTGTGTACATCAGTTTTAACCGTATAGTTAAAATTGTGCAGTTAAACCTGAACATTTGAAGCCTGCTTTATCCTTACATAGTATAAAACAATAACGCTTTTTATGTTTCTCCCTATATATGCTTGAATCTTTAAAACTACGCAACGGATTTTGATGCGGTTTTAATAGATAGAGTGATTCATAAGGAAGGTTGTCATGTATTATATAATACATTCACAATATAGTAGAGTAACACTGATAATTTAGAGGTTTTTAATATGATGTCGTAAATTAACACATTTTTAGCGCTTACATCGCAAACGCTACAGTATTTAGTATCAGTATTATACCGATTTGCACCCGTGCGAAGCCGGGGCTTGTCTCTAATATCGTATAGAATGATTTGTGGTTTTATAAATATTGACTCAAAAACTACTTTGAACGAAAAGGAATAAATAAGTTAAGATTCGTATAAAACATATTAAAAATACTTTTAAACTAATGTTATAAAGAGAATAGGTTTATATTTTTGTTTGTTTTGAAATAACTCAAAAACTACTGAGCCGATTTCAAAAAATCTTTCACCATTAGAATACATCAAAAGCATAGAATATAGGTTTATGCGTAGTCTTATCATTTAAGACACTGTTATATAGTTCAACCTGGAGAAGGGACCAAGAGACCGAGATATGCCTCTTGCTTATATAGGTTTATCTCTAATCCGAGTTTCTCGCTTCGGAGGTAGCTCGTCGGAACTATAGAAAAACTATCACTTATCCGGGTCTCGCTTATCTACGTTTGACTGTATAATTAAATGAAGTTTTAGTATTGATCCAGAAGTTGTCAGTTTAAAAAAACTACTAAATAGTTTTTTTAAAACGTAAATATGGGACCAAATGGCAGCTATTTTGCAAAAAAGGAATCACGTAAATCGGTTCAGAACTCGCTGCTCAACTTCCGAACATACATAAAAAAAAACTCATTGACTTGATAACCCCCATCTGTTGGAAGTCGGTTAATTAATAAATTAGTCTTGAACGGAAAACTTCAGAATTATCTCAGATCTACAATATACTTTTATACCTTTAATTCTACCTCTAAATTACCTTTAGTAAGTACATTTAGCCGGCGATAAGTTGCCAGAATTACGGTTGTGCTATAAAAGTGTTTGCCGACTGGATTTATAGCACCTTTGGTGTTAATACTCACATCAAAATGGAATACTTCGAACTAGTAAACTGCAAAGAAACCTAATAGTTATAGTTACACTTTTCTTTCTATACTAATCTATACTACTATAACTTGTATATTGATATTATAAAGAGATAATCATTTTGTTTTTTATGTATTGAAATAACTCAAAAACTATTTTTTATAAGATTGATTCAAAAACTACTTTGAACGCGGATTGACAAGCTAATATTTGTATATAAATATTGTAAAATTATACTAATGTTATAAAGAGAAAATATTTAAATGTTGGTTATATTGATATAACTCAAAAACTACTGAGCCGAATTCAAAAATTCTTTCACCTTTATAAAGCATCATTATCTCCGAGTAACTTAAGCTATATTTTTATATTCCACACTGACGAAGTTGCAAACAATAGCGAGTACATTCAAAACACAAATCCAAATTTGTGTTTTGTATGTATTGAAGTAACTCAAAAACTACTGAGCTCAAGCAAAAAAGTCTTTCACCGTTTGAAAGCTACATAATCACTGAATAACATAGTTTATTTTTTTTCCTGTGGAGTTTGAACAAAATAATTCCCCCTTTTGAATCCCTTCCCCTTACTGTCTTTTTATACGTGTTCCAATTCCAACACAATATGTGCTTGTAAACTTGTTAACTTGTAGTCATTTACGATAAAAATAATGTAATATTTATTATAAACAAAATCTATTAATGAATAAACATTTTAAAATTAAATATTCGCCACTATTTAAGCGTAGTTTAAAATAGGTTTATTGTATTTCAATTTGTATTTAAATGCACATTATCTCCGGTTTGGCGCTAGTATCGCTCGCTCGCCACGTTTGATAATTTGCACTCGCATAATGAGCTAGCGGCGGCCATTTTGTGACTCCATATTGGTTAAATTCTAATGAACGGATCTTTAATTGAACGGTAATATATAATGTTAATTAGTTGATTAAAATGTTTCATTAAATTCTGTTTTAAATTTACAAAAATTACTTCATTATCTAGTTTTTGTAGCAAAGGAAAAAATCTCGAGTAAGATTCAACATATCAGGGTAGAAATTCAAAGATATGTGACGACAACTAACTCATGTTGGGCCAGCATGGTTAACTCTGATTAATAGTAGGCCTTTGGTAAGGACACGCGAACTTACAACATTTCAAATTAAATTAAAAGTGTGACCAAAGCGACCACATTTTCACGTCAAAGCAATGTTATCATAGAATAAAAAACCAGATATGACATCACGATGATAGGGACTGAGACACATTTATACGAAATATACGTAACGTGACAAAGACATAGATCTGTGGTCCCTTTCTCCGTATGCAATTTTGTTTGACCCAAACAAATGTGACGTATCATATTGTGGCGCTCCAAGCGTATTTTCAGTGAACTAATTTTTCATACGTCCCAGGCAAAGGCTTAAGACATGTTATAATTGGTTTAAAACCGTAAAGTAATGCACACACAACATAGCTATGACATAGTCTGAGGCATTTTTTTCCCTCAACCGTATACGCTATAGCCAGTTCTACATCTTTCTCTTTCAATGAATGTTCTTTTTTTATACCAAAACGAAATGGAAACTGCCAAAAGTAAACGTTAAATTGAATCCCGCTCCTTCAGATGACTCCATGCGGAAGTAAATTGAATAAGAATAAACGGATCTCGAGTCCACTGCTCTTTAAGCGACGAAATTAAATCATTTTCAATTGAAAATTCTTATCTTTGAATTCAAGTGAAATCTAGCATACTATAAGATAACTTTTGATACAAAGAAATGAGCACGTAATTTTCGGTGACGGTACCGATTAGTTTCGAACTCTTCGGGAGTCCATCATCAGGGCACTCTCTCAGTGCAAGACGCGCTGCGATCGCGACAACCGAAAAGCACTCGCCCTGATGACGGACTCCCGAAGAATTCGAAACTAGTCTGTACCGTTCACCGAAAATTACACGAGAGTTTTTAGCCGTTTTAAATAAATAAAGTATAATAATGTCTCAAAAGTTTTAACGATTTAATGAAATGAGCATAAAAACAATGTTGTCTTAAATGTATATGAAATGAAAAAACTCTACATCGATTAACTTAATTTCCACGAGCATCAAACTCAAAGAGTTTCAAATTAAATTCAACTACTCTTTGTTTTTTCTCTCTGGTTGGACTTCAATTTTTAAACAGTAATTTGTAGTGTATAGTGTTGTAAATAGAACAAAAGAGAGTGACTTTAATACATAGATTAAAAGAAGTAGATCAGACATGACATATGTCAAACTGACAGCGACTGTGACACATTTATACGAAATACATGTAACGGGACAAAGACAGTGACATAGATCTTTGGTCCCTTTCTCCGTATGCGATTTTGTTTGTTTGGGTCCAGGACCAAGACCCAAACAAATGTGACATATCATATAGTATTGTGGCGCTCCAAGCGTATTTTTGGGGAACTAATTTTTCATACGTCCCAGGCAAAGGCTTGAGACAAGATGTTATTGGTTTAAAGCCGTAAAGTGATGCACACACGACATACGTATGACGTAGTCTAAGGCATGTTTTGTCCCTCAACCGTATACGCTATCGCCACTTCTATACCTTTCTCTTTCTAAGCTTTAATACCTTAACATAGGTTTTTATCGCCGAAACCATAGTGCAAGAACATTATAATTTGTTCAAATAATTTTCTTCAGGAAGCCAGTTAAAAATGACAAATTACTTTAGTACATATAAAACTACTATTTGAACTTTTATCTATTTCTTGGCTTCGACCGTAGTATAAAGTTATATATAATGACGTCCTTATTCGCATAATGTATGCAGTACGACCGCGGAGCTCTACCTAATCCTATTGATAAATCTGCTTACGTACTAAACACTGGCAACACTGATCCATCTTGTGCATGCTTAGTTAATTCCCAGACGTACTTAATACTGCAAACGTGGCCCGAAACTAAATAGTTAGTGATTAGAACAATTCATTACTTGTTTTTGTTCGCGTCTCCGTCCGTGCGGGATAATATATTTTTATTAAGTACCCAGATGCTAGTATTCCGAAAAAATGTATAAAGTACTGCGATAGACGAGGACCAATAAGTCGTCGATTATACGATACTGGAGGACACTCGGAAATAAATAAGATAGAGCAGGAGTCTCATTGGACCGAATTACGTATCATAAGAAGTACCAGGAACAAGGATGTTTTGTATTTTGGAATAAATTTTATGAATGTACCAAACGTAGAAAGTCCAACAGTAATAACGCTGATTCTCGTTTCGGAATAAAGCGGAGTATGTTCTGCCAGAGTATGTTCTACATTTCAGCAAGATTCGTTCAGCCGTTTCATAGATACCATCCAAACTTTTTTTATTGGAGAAGGGGGCAAACGAGCAGCGTATTAACTAAATTAATTGGTCTGAAGCCCATGGACATGAGTGAGCCTACCCAAAGTACTTTTCGATTAGCGATATCGCTGATCAAATCAACCAAATTGTATGAAATTGACATTCGAGAAGTCATGTGCTTGTCACGTGTGAGTTCCATACATTTTTGACGTTCGCGATAGAATCGTTTCGTAGCGAATGTAATTTGGGTAACCCGCCAGTACCGCCAGAGGAACCACATTCGCTTTTATAATATTAGTAAGAAGAACTTTTGATATTTTACATACTAAGTAGTCAGTTCATTAAAACAGTTAACAAAATAAACATATTATGTAATTTATTTAGCTAGAAGTAACTTTTTTAAACTTTAACATCCTTGTCGATCGATGAGAGTAATTGCATAAGTTAAATAATGGTTCACGTCGAAACTAATAAAGTAAGAACTCCGTCTCCTGGGAACTGAGCGCGGACGAAACTCACTGACGGGACTAATGTGTATTTATAGTCGAGGACCGAGAATGGTAACTAAGATGCTTTCAGAAATATAATAAAATATATGCACTATGTTGTTACGCAATTCTCGTAGAATTCTAAACTATACAGGGTGTAGAAGTTAGGAGAGGTAGAGGGTGACAGTAGAACATTTTTTTATAGAACCTTCCGTTTCGCTATGATGCTGTGTGTAGCATGTCTACGTCGTAGATTGTAGCATGCCTACGGCGTAGCGTATAAGCGTAGCTTTGTAAAAGTTCGTATTGAGTATATTTTAGCAACCGATGAAGTTAATAAGCATACACTAGCTGTCGTTCGCGACTTTGTTCGCGCTGAATTTGAAAATATAGTCTATGTTACTCGAGGATAGTGTAGCTTTCTAACGGTGAAAGAATTTTTGAATTCGGTCAAGCAGTTTTTGAGTTATTTCAATACATGCAAAAATGCAAATCTTTTCTCTTTATGATATTATAGTATAGAATAAACCATAGTAAACAATACAACAAAGTATCTGTTAGTATAGATTTTTTAATTATAATCGTTAAACGAAATAACATTTTTTAAATACAAATTTGGTTTATATAACGTTATGTTAAATCATTTAAAAAATATAACTGTAGTGGCAACCCTATAACCCAGGTATACTTCGTGCATTTCCTTTGGACACGGTTAATGGCTGCTGAGTAAAATCCTTTGACAACATTGAATAAATAAACTATTTCTCTCGTAAAGCTCTGCTTTCCATTTAAAATACTATTTACATTAATTTCAATTTACAATATTTTATAGCGTTAAAATTTAATACAGTCAAACTAGGATAAGCAAGAAACCTCTATAAGCGAGAGTCATTTTATAGTCCCGACGAGCTACCTCCATAAGCGAGAAATTCGGATTAGTGAGAAACCTCTATAAGGGGGACAAATGTCGCGGTCCCTTATTGTCTTGCTTAACCAGGTACGACTGTATATGGTTTCGAGTACTAAGTACAAGTACTCTATTTAATCCTCTTTTTTTCGGACATCCTGTATCATCTTACTAATATTAAAGCTGTGAAAGTTACGATGGATAGATGGATGATTGTTTGGAATTATCTCCGAAACGGCTTAAAGGATCTTGATGAAATGCACAGATGTAGAACATAGTGTGGAAGAACACATATGCTACTTACTATATGTTTTACTGTCTTTCAGACAGGGTTGCGGGTGATAGCCTGTTTGCTATATTAGAAAGAGGAAGCCACATTTCTATACTTAATATTATAAAGAGAGAAACTTTGTATTTTGACTGTCGTGGCTCAGAGGTTTAGCACTTGACTTGTAAACTGCAGGTCCCGAGTTTGAATCCCGCCATTTACCAATGTGTTTTTCGATTTTCAGATGTACATATTTACCCGACGCTCTTAGGTGATGCAACCTGCACATATCGGCGAAGAAATTCAAAGATATGTGTATTCACGCAAAATACGCGCTTGTCGTGGAGTTGCGGAAAATGGAGCCCATCATGGGTCGAATCTTTAAACTTTAACTTGAATTGAATTTAACTTGAATTTTTGTATGTATTGAAATAAATCAAGAACTACTAGGCCGATTTAAAAAAATTCTTTCACTCATAGAAAGCTAAATTAGCCCCGAGTAGCATAGGCTATATTATCTAATTCCACGCGGACGAAGTCGTGCACAACTAGTAGTAATATAGAAAAGAACAATCATACATCACAAATGTGTGCGAATCAGAAACCATTACTGCAATGTCACCATTGTTCATCCCCTCGGTTAAAAAGCATCTTGAACAACGAGGGTAAATTTCAAGGGTGAATTTTCAGACCCCTTTTTGTTTAGAGATGCGGAGGGATACCCTATACCTAAAAGGCTGTCATTACATACGCGACAACGTGTTTCGAGCCTTCTATAATATGCCACTGTGGTAAAATGCATTTTTTTGTTCCGAACCGAACAAGAGAGCGTCGGTGGCTCAGTGGTTTAGCTCTTGACTTGTGAACTGCAGGTCCCGAGTTCGAATCCCGCCATGTACCAATGTGTTTTTCGCTTTTCGAATTTCATATGTACATATTTACCCGACGCTCTTACGGTGAAGGAAAACATCGTGATGCAACCTGCACATATCGGAGAAGAAATTCAAAGATATGTGTGAAGTCGACCAACCCGCACTTGGCCAGCGTGGTTGACTATGGCCTAGGCACCCCTTAGGTGGTAGGCTCCGTGCCCCTCGGTGGGGACGTATAGTGAGCTGGTGATGATGATGATGAACCGAACAAGAATCAACTTTTGTTGCAATTTTTGGTGTTGCTCGAGACTTTACCTCCCTGGAATTAAAAAGGTAAGGTTCGACCTATGATGGGCTCCATTTTCCGCAACTCCACGAATAGCGCATATTTTGCGTGAATACATATATCTTTGAATTTCTTCGCCGATACGTGCAGGTTGCGTCATAATGTTTTCCTTCGCCTAAGAGCGTCGGGTAAATATGTACATATGAAAATCGAAAAACACATTGGTACATTAAAATAATACTTAGCCTATGTTACTTGGGGATAATGTAGCTTTCTAACGGTAGAAGAATTTTTGTAATCGGTCTAGTAGTTTTTGAGTTATTTCAATACAAATCTTTCCTCTTTATAATATTAGTAAACATTACTTATTAGCAGTTTATTTTACACTAGCTGTTGCGCGCGACTTCGTCCGCGTGGAAATTAATAATATAGCCTATGTTACTCGGGGATAATGTAGCTTTCTAACGGTAGAAGAATTTTTGAAATCGGTCCAACAGTTCTTGAGTTATTTCAATACAAACAAAAATACAAAAATTAAAAAATACAAAGTTTCTCTCTTGATAATATTAGTATAGATAAATATTAGTCTATAAATTACTTTGTAGTTACTAGAACTTTTCTTCAATGTTTTATTTCGGATGTGTCTAGTATGCCGAGAAATGTCTACGCATATGTCTTGGGCGGAGAAGATCGGATTATTTTATTATCTGACATTTTATCATTTATCAACGTCTAGAAAAATCCACTTTCTTATGTTAAAATGTACGGTACATTGAACTATAGGAATAATAAGTTCTCATATCTTGAACGAAACGAAAAAGGACCGACCGAAAAACAGACTTCCAAAAAATATCCTTCAACAAAATGCACTTTAAAATAACGAAATAATTTCAATTTTGTGGATAAATTAAAAAAGCAGAAAAGTGTCTTATTTCTTGTAATTGTTATATCTATAATGTACAATTACATTTGTTATATTAAAGTTGGTGTTTGCAAAATTAAACTCTACGTTTAGTAAGTAACAAAAAAAGTAGTGTAAGTACAAAAACAGACGATTTGTGAACGTCCTCCTTTTGAAAGACGATTAAAAATAAAAAAAACGTACAGACGAATTGAGAACCTTCTTTCGGGAAGTCAGTTAAAAACCGTTTCCAGACGATTTTCCCGTTTTTACTAGGCAGTTATAATTATTGTAAACATTGCGCTTTCACTTTGTGTAAGAAACAAAAGTTAATTATTTACTATGACTCATAACGGAATAATAGCTATTATTTAAAAAAGTCCAAAAGGACAAAGGTCAAGGTTGGGTTAAAGCGCCACTTGTGAAGGTTCAATTTGAGTTACAAGTCCATTGTTAAAATGAACCTCGTGAATTATAGAAGTTCATTTTAAAAATGGGATTTTCCCGTTCACGTGGGTTGTTTACATTTCAAGGTAAAACTGCGATTAATAAGAAAATGTTTTGCATCATGAAGTTAATTAAAAATATTATATTACATATCTCGAGTTTAGAAAATAATTATGTTTTTAAAATGTGAATGATTCATATTTATCTATCTATACAAGAGAGGAATAATTTATATTTTTCTATGTATTGATATATAATAATATAAAAACTACTGGACCGATTTCAAAAATTCTTTCACCATTAGAAAGCTACATTGTCCCCGAGTAACATAGGTTATATCATTTCATTCCACACGAACGAAGTCGCAAACAACAGCTAATCCTTACATAGTATAAATGACATAGTATAAAACAATAACGCTTGTCCCTATATATGCTTGAATCTTTAAAACTACGCAACGGATTTTGATGCGGTTTTTTTAATAGATGAAGTGATTCATAAGGAAGGTATTCATGTACAATACATTCACAATATATTAGAGTAACACTGATAATTTAGAGGTTTTTAGTATGATGTCGTAAATTAACACATTTTTAGCGCTTACATTGCAAACGCTGCAGTATTTAGTATCAGTATTATACCGATTTGCACCCGTGCGAAGCCGGGGCGGGTCGCTACTATAGAATAAACTGAAAACCAAATAGTAATCGACCTCATCCCGTAAATCTTCCACTCATTTCTATACAAAATAATAGTAATTAGTAACTACTATTTAAGCTAAATAGTTTTTAATATAAAACAAACATTTTACACCAATTGAAATATCTTATAAACAAAACATACTAATAGCATTAATATTATTTGTTTACTTTGTATATTCAAATTAGTTTACATATTGTGCGGGACTTATATGGATAAATCTTCATAAGGAAAATAAGCCTTACTTCATTTAATATACAGGGTGTTCGGGAAATGTAAACACACTCAAAGGCAATGTATTGTATTCCAAAATCCCTTGAATTACAATACTTAAGCAAGCGTCGAGTTTGTGTTATAATTTTTTTTTATTTATTTACAATTTTTTCCTTTTTTTCTCCGCCAAACCTCCCAAGATGTTTATAGGCTGTGCACCTTTTTATTACATAACTTAATTCCAGTAACATAATTTTTAATTTATTTTTTAATGCCGACTTACTATCTACAATTTTGTTGTTTACAGTTCGTAACATTTTGTTAATATTTTTTAAGAGCTAAACATTTTTTACAGATTAAAAAAAAATAAGATATTAACACTTTAATCTTACTGAGTAGTATAAGAAACAACTTTTATTATGTGTTCGTACCGAGAGGTTTTAGTCAAGCACGCTGTCTCATGGTTGCAGTGCCGAATTTACACATTTGCCGCCACTAGGCTATTCAAATTTTGCCGCCCCTTCTGACCTCTCCATTTCGATACGCTACACAGAGAAATAAAGGTGAAAGAACATATTTTAGAA
The DNA here is from genome assembly GCA_013186455.1 of Papilio dardanus tibullus. Classification (NCBI taxonomy): domain Eukaryota; kingdom Metazoa; phylum Arthropoda; class Insecta; order Lepidoptera; family Papilionidae; genus Papilio; species Papilio dardanus. The sequence continues at coordinate 598,017 of QDHC01007227.1, forward strand.
ATAATTTAAATTGTAAGTGTAAGTGTGTAGTGAATTATAGGATTAGGAATAGTGTTGTTAAGGAAGAATGTGGTTTGGAACAAAATGTTGTATGTAGAGCTGAAAAAGGTATGCTTAGATGGTTTAGACATGTTGAGAGGATGAATGAAGGCAGGTTAACGAAGAAGATTTATGACGCTAAATTGAGTGGCAGTGTTGGACGGAGTCGCCCGAGGCGGACTTTTACCGGTCAAATTGAGGAATTACTCAAGAAGGCCGGTATTAAGAGCACGCGTAACCGTCGTGCATGCGTAGATGTATGAATGTAGAAGCGAGAGAGATGTACCAGGATCGTGTCAAATGGAAGTCCGTTGTCTCTGCCTACCCCTCTGGGTTACGGGCGTGAGTTCTGTTGTTGTTCTAATTTAAATTAAGTTTAAAAGTAATTTTATTTCAGAGCAATGAAAATGCTCAACCGTGTATTTCATACGTGGATTGCAAAAATTGTATTGCAATCCTTTGCAAAAATGTTAAAAAGAATAGAGTCTCGTTGTCAAACTTATAAAGCAACAATTTAAAATAAAATAATGATTAAAACTTCTCTGAAATACTTTATATTTCGAAGTACGCTTATTAAAATAAATGAGTATAAAGTACTAAAAAGTAACCAAAGGAATAAAAATAGAGCTTTACATTAATACGTAAAGCTTTTATTTTACGTAATTAACTAATATAGTAATAATTTTATACATTTACTAATATTATAAATGCGAAAGCTACGATGGAATGAAATGGATAGATCGATCCATAGTCTGGATAAACACATAGTTTACGTACTAAGTTTTTTTTAAATTCCGTGCGGACAGAGTCTGGGCCGACATCTAGTTTTAGTATAAGATTATATACGTAATGTAAAAAATCACTTCAGTTAAACGAGGGAGTGTGTAGACAACTTAACTTTTTGTCTTCGTGTAAAACTATTGTGTCTTACTTATTTTGTGTTTTTTTTCTCGTGTGTCATATTCTTAGTTTCCAGGTCAATGACGTCATTACGAAAGAATCTTACCCCTTATATTACGAATGCATTACATAAAGATACACGTTTCGTAACTTTTTATAATTTTACTTACATAAATACGTTATTTTAAACAAAAAACTAAATTAAAACCCAACACTTCTTAATAGTAGATTTCTATCCAAATAAAACTTTTTTCTTCTCAATTTTGTATCTGGCCGCAAAGAAAAGTTAAACGAATAAAACACATTTCAAATTTCGAAACGATTTACGTCAGAAAAATGACGCATTTTAATTTTCGAACGTCTGTTGAATTGAGGGCGTGATTTGATTGAATTTTTTTTTGCAGAGCTTTTAACGTTTCCATTGGGCGTTGATTACTACGATTGCTCGTTGTTTGTCGGCTTGCTAAACTCAATTTTGGACAAATTGGAGCGACGAGACTCGTTCTTATTAAGGCTACAATGTAATTAACATAACCTCATACTAATATTATAAATGCGTAAGTTACGATGGATGGACGTTTGAACGTATCTTTTTCCAAGCCTCGAAGAGCAAATGGACTACTTACTCCACCTTATTCCGAAAGAAATAGAAAGATAGACCAGGGGTCTCCTTGGACCAAATTATGTATCATAAGAAGTACCAGGAACAATGATGTTCAATATTTTGGATTATTTTTTATGAATGTACCAGTACCAAACGTTGAAAATACAACAGTAACAACGCTGATTCTCGTTTCGGAATAAAGCGGGCTATGTTTAATTTAGTTCCACGGAGACAGAGTCGTGGACATCAGCTAGTATTCTGTATTATTGCATATATTGAAGAACTATTTGCATAAATTCGGATGCAATGCAATTTGTAGATTGCACGACATACAGACAACTTGTCATACCATTTTATTGCACCAAATATCAAAGTGCTCACCCGAGTGCACCATTCTTATCGAAGAAATATAAAGCTATAGTTGACATTTTATTTTCACATATATTCTATAGAATATCTATACTAATATTACAGAAACTTTATATTTTGTATGTATTGAAATAACTCAAGAACTACAGGGCCGATTTCAAAAATTCTTTCGCCATTAGAAAGCTACATTATCCCCGAATAATATAGGATGTATGTATTTTTTAATTCCACGGAGAGGATGTCACGAACAACAGCTAATTTCCTATAAAGTTTTTTAACTTTATAGGAAACTACCTGTCCTTTTGGACGGGCAAGAAAAAAGAAAAGAAGAAGGCAATTAATGCATGTATTAAAAACTAAACTTTTTTAAAGTTAAACGAATAAGCCGTACAAGAGTGATTTATTTTGTAAACTTTTAAATCTTAAAGAAGCTTCAAATTGTAATTACTTTTAAAAAGCAAGAATAATTAAAAAAGAAAGTAATTATGAAACTTTTATGCGGAAAATCTTAACATCAACACGATTGACCTAAGATTAAATAAATTATAATTTTTTTTTATATTACAAAGTGGGAAACGAGCAAGCGGCCACCTGGTTTCGCTGAAATAGCGAAGCGACCGCTGCCCATAGACATCTGCAATTGCAGATGCGTTGCCTACCCTTAGTCTGTCTAAGTAAACTTGTAACTTATGACATTAAAAAATAAAAAAAAGGTTAAGAACAAAGCTACAAATTATTCATTTTTTATAAGAGTAGGGGGCAAACGAGCGGCTGGATCACCGAAGTGATCTTCGACGTTAAACAGTGCCCACGACCCCGCCGTAATACGTATGAGGGCCGTCAGGTTTTAGTGGGTATTCCGGTCACCTTCTGTGGCCGGCGAGTCCCACACTCTCTACGCCATTGCACGCCCGGCGTAGAGGTGCATAAATTTAAAACCGATGTTTAAAAAAAAAGGTCCCTAAGTCGTAGCAGTTTGGAACCTAAGTCGTACCGATTTCCAAAAGGGTCTGAATTCCATTATTGATGTCTTTTTTGTCGATTCAAAAGTCACATTGAAAATGATAAACACCAAAACAGTGGGGGGGCAATTTTAAATAACAGAACGAGTGTAAATAATTTTCCATCCCCCAAAAGCGAACCTTTAGATGTGTACCAGTGTAACGATAAAGAAATGGCAAGGGATGAAATATTTCAAACAAATGACAGTCGTGCGATAAAATATTTAATTTCGGTTAAATTTGTATTTCATTTGATGAGATTTAATTCTGTGAAATTGGTGTTCAAAGTGTAAAAGGTTAAAATACGTCTTGGTACTAATAAAATCTATACTAATATTATAAAGAGGGAAACTTTGCATTTTTGTATTTTTGTTTGCATTGAAATAACTCAAGAACTACTGGGCCGATTTCAAAAATTCCTTCACCATTAGAAAGCTACACTATCCCCGAGTAACATAGGCTATATTTTTTAATTCCCCGCGGATGAAGTCGCGAACAACAGCTAGTAATAGATAAACTAAGAAAGAAACGCCCTATTTTTATTTAAATAATAATCAATATTATTCTCTGCGTAAAAAGACTGTAACTTTCTGTCTTTTTTTAACCGTTTTTAACCGATTTTTTGTTATTTTTTTAATATCTTTATTTATAGAAATAGAGACATTATGTCGACACTGTCTATTTATGAATCTCAGGAAATAGTATTTTTTTTACAAAAATGTCCATGAGACGTACGTAAGCCTTCACATCAGGATAGTGTTTTAGTCGAGTAGCAAATATCCGAACAATCGATATTCTAATCTATTCTACTAAAATGTCGCTGTTCGGACACGTTTAGTTACAAAATTACATGCTACTCGACTAAAATGCTATCCTGGTACGTACAAGGCTTTACAGAACCCTTGCAAAATATATAAAGTCATATTCGACGTAGACGAATAGGAAATGTTTTATTAAAATTCGGGACCGAAATTCTTCATACCTGCGAAGGGAAAAAAGTTATATTTTATCAAATAAGCCCTCTTTATTATAGAAAAGAAGTTTGTGTAGAAAGGAGGGTCGGCAAATAGCGTATACGATTAATTTTGTTGATTCAGGTCTTATATGGAGATTTACAAGAAATAACTAATACTGGGTAATTTTTTATACAATTTTCACTTTTTAATAACTAGTACTATTAATATTTAATGCTATTAACATTGTTTAACTTTGTAAAAGAAGCATTGGCGACGATCATAAGCGATCTCTCCCAGTGGCTATTTTTTTAATCTTTTTCTTAGTAAGATTTTTGTCCCTTCTAGACATGCAAATACTATAGTATATCTAGTGGCTAGGGGCCCAACGAGCTGGCATAATCGTACCGTCGCCACTATTGTCGAATCAGCGAAAATGGTAAATAATAGTCCTACATCCAGTGGTTATCAGTGGTCACCTAAATTCGTCTAAAGAGCGAAGCGACCCCTGGACATCCTTTGCATATGAGATTAAAATAATATACTATTTTTAGTGTATCGAAGACATCTCGAGTATTTTAGAAGTCAATAAAATGTCGAATGTCTTTTGTTTATTCTAATCAGAACTTAATTAATTAAAATAAATAATACTGGCACAGACTAAACAGATTTTATAATTAAATAGCTCGGAGTTAACAATTGAGTACGTAGGCTTCGCTTTTTGCGATTAATCAATTTTAATTAAATATTAAGCTAACATTAAAATGAGAATAATGGTTGAAATACACTTGCACATTGTTATAATTACATTTGGTTTTAAAATAATTAATATAAACAAGATGGTTTAACGGAAAAAAACAACGAACAGAATTCCATAAAATCAGAAACATTGTTAATCGAGACATCCATTTGTACATTTAGTAAATTGCTTCCATTAAGCAATTTAAACTTTTTTTTACTAAATACAAAGTACGACACGATAAATGACATGTAATTTATTATTTTAAAGGTACGATTTCGCTGGTAAACATACGTTTTAAACATATCAGAATATTTTATTAAAATAAACTTTGAAAGTCGTTATAGAAACCCTTCATAATATTTATTTGAACCAAACTAATTGTAATAAAAAAATTGCTTTTGGAAAACTCAATCAAATATTAAGGTAAACGTTCAAAGAGTACTATTCTATTTAATTGTAAAATTAAATGTTGAACTTGTTATTATTCAGTATCTAGTTTGATGAAAATTGTCTTAAAAAGTAAGGTTAGGTTAGGTTAGCGCGTATTTTGCGTGAAAACACATATCTTTGAATTTCTTCGCCGATATGTGCAGGTTGCATCACGATGATTTCTTTTATCTAAGAGCTTCGGGTAAATATGTACATATGAAAATCGAAATACACATTGGAACATGGCGGGATTCGAACTAGGGACCTGCAGTTTACAAGTCAAGAGCTAAACCCTTGAGCCACCGACGCTCTCTGAAAATTGTCTTTCAATCACAATCAAGCACTAAATAAACGATCGAAATAAAAACCAAAACAAGTAACAAAACATTCAGAATAAATAGACTGGAAAATCTTTCTGTTTCGTACAAAAATAAGGACGAAAAACACTAGGACGGACGGAGAGCCTCATTAACGGTACGGAAAAATAAGAACGCAAACGCAAATAATAAAGAAAAATAGCGTAATAATGGAAAACTGCCGGAAAATGGAGATGTTATGACGGCTTTAAAGTAATAAGGAGGTTGTTTGTTTTAATTACCTTTGAACGAAGACTGTTTTTAATATATTGATTATTATTCCATACCACATTTATTGAATACCACGACCACACTGTAGGAGCATCAAATAGAAGCTTCCATGTTTCGACTGACGAGTGTGGTACCGGAGGTTTAATTTTAGTCCACTTGCTCCTTCTATCATTTCCTTATAAGAAAATGATGGGAAGGGAAGTGAATTAGCGGGGAGGGGACGCATATGTAGAGGTATTATCCTCTTGCTGTGCGTCTCCTCTTCCGTAGATTAAGGGTAGGCAACGCATCTGCAATTGTAGAAGTCTATGGGCAGTGGTCGTTTGCCACTTAGTTAAAAAAACTAGGTATTTTATTTCGTTTCATTTTCTTGACTATCGCACAGAAATAAGGAAGTGTGAAATAATGTTCTTAATACCCATGTTTTAGAACTAACACTGATGCTTAATAGCAGAGAAAAAACCTGAAAAAAAAAGCTAATACTGTTTTTAAAACAAAATAAAAAATAACTAGTTGTCTAACCAATGCAAACGCAAATACTCAACGAACCCGAACAAAAGACCGGATCAAACCAGTAAAATCCAGTTCCATCCGGTTAATAAAGTGGTAGTCTACTAAATGTCACTGCATTTTCCTGACAGAAAAACCTATTCCCCAGCTTTGATCGGATCTCGACTTTAACGAATGCAAAACCGGATCGGATTACCATGACAATTGGTCACGTTCGGATATCGCTGGGACCGAACGAGCTAAAATATCATTACACCGTCTAGATTTGCATGTTTTTGAATATCTATTTGAAAGCTCTAAAGTATACCATTCAGGACATATTTATCATCCCATTTTGTCCTACTTATAAGACAGTTTTTTGTCCTCCAATCTATCTTACTTCATCAGCCGTCACTTCTTGATGTCACCTTTCACGCAATTCATTCAACATTTTTTGGAATAATGTGTGTCATTGATCGTTAAGATCGCTAGTTTAGTAGAGATAGCAACACAAAGCACTCTGTATCATCATCATCATCATCAACTCTCTATACGTCCCCACTGAGGGGTTCAAAACTTTCCCTAAAGCCTTGTACGCACCAGGATAGTATTTTAGTCGAGTAGCAAGTAACAAGTATCCAAACGAAGGATTTATTAATCTACTCTATTAAAATATTGCTGTTCGGACACGTTCAGTTACTAAATTACTATCCTAGTGAGTAGGTTTAGGCCTAAACGAGTCCGAACAGTAGTAAATCCTTGGTTCGGATAAATGCTACTTGCTACTCGACTAAAATACTATCCTGGTGCGAACAAGGCTTTAGTTAGATGTAACTAAGACATGAACTCCTACCCAGTCTGAGGTGACTTTACATATATCTTTAAAAATTTTGGCCGAAGTGTGCAGACATCGCGATGTTTTCCTTCATCGTTAAGATAATTATCAAAAAGTTTTACACAATCGTACGTCATATTAACGAGTTCGTGCTTAAGTGGACAATTTTTGAAATCTTTGTCACACTTTAATCACGTTCGTTACAATTGTTCAATTCTCCAGTTCCTTATTTGGAACATTTCCAAGTGTGACGAACTTCAAACTGTTATAATTACACAGTAACGTTATGAACTGGTAGCTATCGCCCACCATTATATCCAGGGGGAACTAGAAAAAACATAGTAAGTAGTCTATGTTTTCTTCCAGATTTTATTCTACATCTGTGCAAAATTTCATTGAGACCCATTCAGCCGTTCAGTTCTTCAAACAAACATCTATCGTAACGTCCCGAGTTCGAATCCCGCCATGTACCAATGTGTTTTTCCTATTTTGATTTTCATATGTACATTTACCCGACGCTCTTAGGTAAAGGAAAACATCGTGAGGCACATATCGGCGAAGAAATTCAAAGATATGTGTATTCACGTAAAATACGCGCTAGTCGTGGAGTTGCGGAAAATGGAGCCCATCATGGGTCGAAACCTTAAACCTTTTTATTTTATTCATAGTCTTAGTAAGGTTGCAAGTTAAACACGTTCAATGCTACTACGTTTTTTGAACTCGACAAGGTTAGTCGGTGGAAAATGTTAACAACGGTTTTCATACTTAGAACTTAGCCACTTTTGGCAAGAAAGAGATTGTAAAGGAAAGGATACGTGTTCGTTTTCTGTACATTCCCTCCACAACTTCGCTATTTTGGCGATACCAATTACTTATCAGATTAATGACCTATAAAACAATCCGATTAAAGTGTATAGTATTATATTTTATACATTTTATAACAATGTTTTTTCAAATAATAACATTATATGAAAAGAAATACGTACGACGTGATTAAAAAAACATGTCGATAGTAGGGGACACGCTCCCCCTTGAAACCATCGAAATGGATACGAAAACCTTAAAAGTGAACAAAATCGATATAATTGCCATAGCAGGATATTACATTCCGAAATTAAATTAACATAGTATTTCTACAACACGTGTTATAGAAAGACAAAATAATTACGAGTCTTTATAAGTATCATAGATATATTTGGATTACTCACAACTGGTTTGTACCGGTGAAGTACGGTTCAATCCGGTTTTTGTCGCTCGACTGTCGCTGTATAAAGTCACGTGACACACTCACAAACACAGAGCAATATACAGTTATTTATAATACGTTTAATTAATCTTTGAATTCCCGTAATCGTATACGCCCGACTTCGAAGCGTCGATACGCGAACTGAACGGCCATGACAGTTTTAGCCGGGGGTAGACGCATGCGCGTAGTGCATACCTTAAGGTCGTTCCCCATTGTTCGAGGGGTTGAAAAATATCACAAGAAACCTTTCTAATTTCACAAGATACGAAGAAAAACTTAAATGGTTCCGCATTTAATACTTTGATGGACGTTAAAAGCTTTTTTTTCGACGCTTAAAATGTTTGCTATTTACGTAATTTTGTTATTTCTTTTTTGTAGTTTAAAAATAGTCATTAAAGATTGAAATTACACATTTTTATAAGAAAATAACCTTTAATAGACGTAACATTCAATCATATAAAAAATTGATATTACTAGCTGTTGTACGCGACTTCGTCCGCGTGGAAATAAATAATATAGTCTATGTTACTCGGGGATAATGTAGCTTTCTAATGGTGAAAGATTTTTTGAAACAGCCCAGTAGTTCTTGAGTTATTTCAATACATACAAAAATATAAAAAAATATAGTTTCTCTCTTTATAACATTCGTATAGATATAGATCAGTAAAAACCAGTTGCTACATTTTTAAGGAAAATCATAAAAAAAACAACAAAAAAAAAACGAAGCAAATAAGACAACTAAATCTGTATATATTTTTCCAAAGAAAAAAAAATGTTAATATTTAATTAAGCTCCCATGTACCCAAACCCTTATCTATAGGCTGATAGTGACGCCCTCCGTTGTAAAGCATACACCTACAAGACGGATATTTGGTCCTTCGAAGCCGGATTTTGAACCAGGATTATTAATGTGAGTACAATAAATCAATTGTTTATTTAAAATTCAGTTCTATTTTGTCCATGTAACTATCTACACTAATATTATTAAGAGAGAAACTTTGTATTTTTAATTTTTTGTATGTATTGAAATAACTCAAGAACTACTGGGCCGATTTAAAAAATTCTTTCACTATTAGAAAGCTACATTAACCCCGAGTAACATAGGCTATATTGTTTAATTCCCCGCGGACGAAGTCGCGAGCAACAGCTAGTAATGTAATATAGGTACCAATTGTATATCTTACTAGCTGTTGTGTGAGACTTCGTCCGCGTGGAAATAAATAATATAGCCTATGTTACTCAGGGATAATGTAGCTTTCTAATGGTGAAAGAATTTTTGAAATCGGCCCAATAGTACTTGAGTTATTTCAATACATTCAAAAACTTTAGTAAAATTGATATAGAACTATAAATGTATGTCTTGACAATGAGTCCTTTGTCTCATAGTCGCTTCCGTTGAAGTTTTATCCAGCCAGCGTCTAGACGTAGTACCTCATTCAGAACTATAATCTTGGATTACGTCTGCCTTGATTACTGTGCTAAGTATAGTCAGCCTCTAGAGGAAGCCTAGTCTAGAGGGGGCAAGCCGGGCGGGCTCAAGGCAATTTCAGGAAGCAGGAAAAATTCTAATTTTATATAATAAACAATAGTAGATCAGACATCAGCTGAAAGTGTAAGGTAAAAGTATCAGTAGATGTGCGGGTATTTTTAAATAATTGTCCCGCCCTACATATCAGGAGCTTACTGTGCTATATCTATACTAATATTATAAAGAGGATAGATTTTTATTTTTGTATGTATTGAAATAAATCAAAAACTATTAGGCCACCAAAAATTCTTTCACCATTAGAAAGCTATATTAACCTCGAATAACAAAGGCTATATTTTTAATGCCACGCGAAGTCACGAACAACAGTAAGTATATAACAGGGGGGTCATCCAAAGTACCTTTCGATAAGAGATATCGCTGATAGAATCGAAAAAAATCTTTGAAACTGACAATGACATTCGATAAGTCACTTGCTTGTCACGTGTGAGATATCGAACGTCATTGTCAATGCCATACATTTTTGATGTTCGCTATCGAATCGCTTTGTAGCGCATGTACTTTCGGTAGCCCCTAAGGACTTTCATTCTTTTCTAGTCTAAAAGGTGTCGGCAGAACTAATAAATTATGTCATTCAATAAAGTAATGAACTCTCGAGTTGTAGAAGTTTACAGTCTACGACTGTGCAGTCTATAGCCGGATAATAACACAGATAAGGCGATGCGATAGCGAGGCGAAAGATTAACTCACTAATAACATTAAAAATACCGGGCTATGGTGTAACCAAATAATTTTCTGGATACAAATTTACACTTTATTCATATAATATTGTAGTCGAGACGTTACGCTTGAAAGACACACAAAAACGATTAAATTAAAAGCCCTATAAATGCATCGCAGATATTCATCGAAGCTTCTTGCCGTTTAGTGTAGTGTGTTTATCTGCATATTAGATCCCCTGGTAAGTTTTATATTTCGAAATTAACTATATTAATTAAAAGTCCATCTTTAGTTTCAATGCTTTATTTCCATGTAACAGTTCTAAGAGAGAGATAGATAGAAACAGAGAGAGGAAAATAAAAGTGACAAATCTCACAGGTAAGTAACTTTTCATCGCTTAAATATCGTTTTGCTTTCGCTTTAGATTCTCTGTGCTACAAGGTTAAAAGTTTTGATATCTTCAGATTGTGTGGAAGCAGAGTAAAAGTTGTGAGCGCTTGTTAAGCCGCGCCGATATCTCCAAGTCGCCAACAAATGTAATGAGTTCCTTTAACATTACACATTGTTGAACTTTAGTTAAAGATTCTATGATAAAGAATTGCATTGGAAAATGCTTTTATACCTTACTAGTTCACACACGTGACTCTGTCTGCGTGAAACAAGAAAATAGTTAAGCATTTAACACTTTCATCGCCTAAAAAAAGCTTGTTGCTGCTTTCAAAACTGAAAATAATGAAGACACTAATGGCCGTTTTTACCAACAATCTCTGAATTTTAGGTAACCCTTAACGCATTTTAAATGTCACCTAACACTACTTTTTTTTGCTTAAGCCTCTCCCTAAATCTAACTCATATCTGTATTGATGTGATATCTAAAGTGACATTTAACTGTTGGTAAAAACGAAAGTAGTGTTAGGTGAAATTTAAATGCATTAAGAGTTACCTAAAATTGTTGGTGAAAACGGTCATAACGGTCGAATTTTCAAACCCCACAGTAACTATCTGACGTAAGAGCGCAAATACAATAGTTTGCGAATAAAGGATGCTTGTACAATTAAAAGTTTCCTTGATAACGTTGTAGTTCCACGTTTGTTCGGACCGTGAACAAGCTCACTAATTATTCACAAACAGCTCGCGGCGGAAACGAAACTTTCAAAATTGATGTAAATAGATTATAGAATTTTATACTAAAATATTTGATACATTTGTTACTATACTGGGTCTAAAACACCTTGTACGTGTCTCGTTTACAGTGTGACTAAGAAAAGTGATGTGTAGTACGGGGTCGATAACGCCTCGTACTACATCATACTCGCAGGTATAGGAAGACAATCGTTTCTACGAACGTGTTAGGTTAGGTTAGATTAGTTTTTTTTTTTTGTCGCGGACGTTAAACAGTGCCCGCGACCTCGCCGTAATACGTTTGAGGGCGGTCAGGTTTTAGTGGGTATTACGGTCACCTTCTGTGGCCGGCGAGTCCCACACTCCCTACGCCAATGCACAACCCGGCGTAGGGGTGCGTAAATGCATCTCCTGACGTTTAAAAAAAATATATATTTTATGTCAAAAGTCACTTTTAAAATAAGTTTATTAAATAACGCAATCATAAATAATAGTATTTTAATTAACATTTTAATATAAACGAAGTATAAAGGTAAGTTTTAACGGGAATTTCTCAATGAACCGATAAGTTTTATCTCAAAGCGGATCGAGCTGGCGTTCTGCAAAGTGAACCGTGAAATGCAATGTTCACGGTCGTCCATCTCACCCTCTTAATAACTTTTATACAAATAATCCCACAATAATAAGTACTAATATTATAAAAAGGAACGATTTGATTTTTTAACCGACTTCCAACAGAAGGAGGTTATCAAGTCAATGAGTTTTTTTTTTATGTATGTTCGGAAGTTGAGCAGCGAGTTCTGAACCGATTTACGTGATTCTTTTTTTGCTCGATGCAAAATAGCTGCTATTTGGTCCCATATTTACGTTTAAAAAAAAACTGTTTAGTAGTTTTTGAGTTATTTTTAATAAACATGAAAAAAAATGGGACTTTTTTGCTTTTTCGGCTTACGTAGCCTAAACTATAGGCCCTATGAAAATTTGGGTATTACCAAATTGTAGGTCTTTAAATGTGCTAATTTAAAGTCCGAAACCTATCAATAAATAGATATAGCTCACAAATAATAGTATTTTATTAATATTAAAGGTCTGAATGGTTTGCATAAGAGGTGTATAAAATTTATTCTATACTATGTTATTTTATACTTTTTAGTTTTTTTAAGCTTTTTATTTGAATATGTTTTGTTTGTATTAAAAAGACATCGAAAATAGCGAATCTATTTGAAAATTTCTTTCACTGTAAAGCAACGCTATCCTCGAGTGACACAGGCTATTTTTTATCCTGTTTTTCGGAATTATACGCGGACGAAGTCGCGGACAAAAGCTAGTTAGAAATAAAAGAACGTTTCGACTATTTCGTGTGTCTTGAAGACTGCATAGTATTTTTTTTCAACTATTTATAGACCTAAATAAATTAACTTTAAAAATGCACTAACTTTAAATACTTGTCTTATCTACGAATAAAAACGAAGTGTAAAAGATCTCCGTATAAAGGGAGCATCATTAAGCTCAACTCCTCAAATCAAGAACATAAATACCTCTCTCGCGTCAAGCGTCATGAGTTTATTGCTTTGTTAGCTATTTACTACTTTAACACTCAATTGTAGAACTCTTTTAAAAATACGCTTAGCAGCTGGTTTCTGCTAATGCAGGCATTATTATAAATGTACAACTTTTCACATATTTAACTAATATCTTAACTGAATTGAAATCATCATCACCAGCTCACTATACGTCCCCATTGAGGAGCTCGGAGCCTACCCTAAGGGGGTAACTAGGCCATAGTCTACCACGCTGGCCCAGTGCTGTGTGGTCAACTTCACACATATCTTTGAATTACTTCGCCGATATGTGCAGATTGCATCACGTTGTTTTCCTTCACCGTAAGAGCGTCGGGTTACTATGTACATATGAAATTTGTAAAACACATTGGTACATGGCGGGATTCGAACTCGGGACCTGTAGATTACAAAAGCTAAACCCCTGAGCCACCGACGCTCATACACATTAGTAGATGGCGGGATTCGAACTCGGGACATTTAAATTATAATTAAAATTTTCTGTTCTTTTTATTATGTTCCTTTATAAACATCGGTGAGAAAAGGCCATGGAGCTGGACCAGCTTGAGCTAAAAGCTAACGACTGGCAGGAGACAGCGCAGGACAGACGACGGTGGCACTCTCTTGTATCGGACCAAGGCTTTGGCTTGGCCCACTTTGTGTCGTTGCGCCAGCGGAGTAAGTAAGTAATTGTTAAGTAAACTAAATTCACTACAAAAAACTATGAACGTTGCATATAACAGCCTTACTAATAATAATTGGACCCGTGCGAAGTCGGGGCAGGGCACTAGTTATACATAGAAACCTTCCCCTTCGATCACTCTATTAAAAACACACATCAAAATCCGTTACGTTGTTTTAAAGATTAAAGCATACATAGGGATATAGGAACAGAGAAGGCGACTTTGTTTTATACTATGTATGTACGTCGACATTACATTGTATGAGTAAGGGACTTCAGACAAAAACCACAAAGGATAACATTGTAGGGCCTTTATTCACACTATGCCTTAAATAAGCTTGCGTGAAGTCAAAAAGAAATATCAAATAGTTTCGTGTTCAACCGCAATAACAAGCATTGCCTCGCCTTTATCTCCATCCTTGACCGTTAACTTGCCTAAGCTATTATCTCTTAACGAAATTACCTTAATGCAATACATAAATATTCTTGCACTAAAAGGTCGATGAACTTTGCGTGTTCGTGGTGCAATAAACTCCTGTAGCCCCTTGTTTATTTCTGCACCCCTGGTAGATTAGCACTTTCCTATATTGAAAATATACTGCATAGCTTTTAAGAATAGCCTTATTTGGGTTAGGTTTTAATTTATATTCCATACTTAAATATTATGAAGAGAAAAGATTTATATTTTTGTATATATTGAAATAACTCAAAAACTACTAGACGGATTATAAAAATACATTCACCTTTAGAAAGCTACATTATCACCGATAAACGTAGGCTATATTTTTTAATTCCGCGCAAACTAAGCCGCGAGCAACGGCTAGTATTGTAAAAGATATATTCTTATGTAACACGTTCAGTTTTACACGATCATTCAGAACTCCGTTAAGTGTAGATTTAAGAGCTTCCTTAAGTAATTATTACATGAATAAGCCTCTGGATCGCACAAAAGTCATTAAATTTAGATACGAGTAGTTGTAGTATATTCTATTATCTTTGGTGTAGATTACGTTTAAGAAGTATTTCTTTGTCCATTAATGTAGACAACGCATATGCAAATGGGGTCTATGAGCCGGTCACATCACTATTTTGGCGAATCTAGGTGCTCCGCTTGCTCGTTTGCTATATTAAAATATATAAAAAAATCATAGTGACGAATTGACTCAATGCAGTAGGAATATAATGATCTAACAAATTTAAGTAAGTACTAATTTTAGTTAGTTATGTGTCTTAAATCAATAACCAAGTACCTTAGTAACCGTATCTACGTTAAAATTTAGTCGATATTATCAGAGCAGTGCAAACATCAAATACGAACATTTTCATTACGATATTACGAGTACATCACTAGAAATCTTTTTGTGATTATTTTTTAATTTTGTTTTTAATTTAACCAGTAAAAAGTCAAATCAGCCAGTTAAATCATGGTCGGTTTCGCGAAACAGAAAGTCAAACAGTGCCCAGTTTATTTTGGACATCCATTTCAATTTTGGAACGTAAGTTTCATTATTTGCACGCCGTTTTATGTTTGTAAAGTGGCCAGTGTTTGTTTATTTTATTTCGACGTGCGGTTTTTGTTATTTAATTAAACTAATTTTGGGCAAAAATACTCGTAACTGTGGCACCACGTTGAAATATTGTTATCCCTTTTTTTCTTTTCGAAAGACAGAGATAACAATATACAGCATTTTTGGTAATGAAAACTTACAGTAAATTCTTTCTAGGTACGACAGCATTGTGACATTGCCTCTTCTATAAATATTAATGCTATGAAAAAGTTATCCGATGTAGTAGACTATGATACTATTCATATACAAAAGTAAGTATACAATTTTATAATCAAAACTAGCTTTTGCTGACTACGTCCACGCACAATTAAAAAAATCACCTATGTTACTAAAGCTTTGTTCGCACCAGGATAGTATTTTAGTCGAGTAGAAAGTAGCCTTTATCCAAACAAAGGATTTACTACTGTTCGGACTCGTTTAAGCCTAAACCTACGACTAGGGTAGTAATTTAGTAACTAAACGTGTCCAAACAGCAACATTTTAGTAGAATATATAGGTAAATCCTTTGCTCGAAAACTTGCTACTTGCTACTCGACTAAAATACTATCCTAGTGTGTACAAAACTTAAGTGATAACGCAGCTTTCTAATGATAAAATAATTTTCGATGTAGACATAGTAGTTTTTGAGTTATTTCAATATAAAACACGACATAAATCCCTTTACTGAATCTCTTATTATAGGGCAATAGTAAATCGTGTTGAAGAGAGAGTAAGAAAAATGTTAACAGAAGAAGAAAGAAAATTATGACAGAGACGTGAAAAACTCAAAATACTCCTACATCAAGAAGAACAAAGTTTGTTACAAGAGTTATTAACAAAACAATCAATGAAAGATTGTGAATATTGTAAAGAAAGAGAAAGTAAGAAACAGAAGTATGAAGAAGAGATAGAAAAGGAGAAGATTATTGCATGCAAGAGGGCGTTAGAGAGAGAAAAAATGTAAGTTGTTGGCTAGTTAATTTCGGCTAATAGGTTGATTGTTCTCCATGATGGCCAGTATCTAATTTCCGATTATAAATATATCTGGTATTATCACCAAATATCTCGCTGCTTTTATGATTTTTTAATTTCTGTTAGAGGCTTGTATACAACGCTACGGAAATCTTTGACTTTATAGTTTCAACTTATTTAATATAGTCATAGACGTTCGTACACAGGAACGCTTCGCCGATATTCTGTATCGCACAATCCGCGAGGAAACTAAAATCGCATACGTACGCTTGTGTACGAATTCAATAATCAGGAGATTATCTCCAGCGTTAAATGGCTTTTAGTAAGCCGAGCGCCCACCGCGAAAGAGTAATGAGCTGGAGATAGTGAGCTGAGCGGCCTCAAATGTGCTTCCGTCCCCACCAACAAAGAGCTGTGCTAAGCGAGCCCAACGGCATAACGCTGCTCTCTCATTTGACACAGCTCGGCTCTTTAGAACATTTCGGCTCTTTTTGATACATTTTGTCGTTGTTGCTGGGACACAAGTGTGCAGTTTCATATGAGTGGAAAATGAGGCCGCTCGCCTCCCACTCAGCTCTTTACTCTTTTGCGATGGGACCTATATAATATATTACAGTGCTAATGGTATGCAGTGCACCAGAAAAGATAATTTACAATTACGAGCAATGCAGAAGTTACAAATGGAAGAGAAGAAATATCTAGAAATAGAAGCAGAGAAACTGGAAAATATCTGGCATCAAGTTCTTATTAATGATGTAAAAACAAAGGTAACTATTTTAAAAATTATGAACTATCATGTCAACAAATCTAAGACTGTGTAATACAATTAAAAGAAACAATTACATTAAAAATATTATGGCACTCATCCTCTCTTTCCAAAGCTGTTTCTCTCTTTCTGTTTACGTTGTCCAAATTCTCCAATGATTCGCAAATTAAAAAGTAAAAGAAATAGGACCAAACATTAGATCTCCAAGACGTGCACTCATCAGACGAAACGCAGAATAACATCCATTTTAAGCCTGTCTTCTGTATAGTCGTGGTACCACCGGACGAGACAATTCGTGCAACTAATTTTGTTGGCATGTACCACTGTGAAATCATACTTTTCAATTTCAGGAAGAGATAGAAAGAAAAGAAGAAATGAGATTAAAGGAAGAGATGCGTGAACGCAGAAGAGCATACGACGAGCAGATATCCAGTGCGAATAGAGAGCGGCGGGAAACATTGCAGAAGGAAAGAGAAGTTGAAAACAGAAGGTTGGAGAAAATAAAGCAGACAATGGAACAGGACTATTATAATGGTACAAATATTATACATCTTGCTAATATTTTAAATGCAAAAGTTTAGATGGATTTAGAGGGACATTTAGATGGTAGGATGCAAAGATATATTATACTGTAGATGGAACACTCGATGCCTAAAAGTGAGGCATTTTCTTTGACCTCCGGAGGTCCAATGTAGGGAAATCTCCTTAAGTGTTAACCTCTAAATTACATTTGCCGACATAAAAAGTCGACCGAGTGTAACCTCTTTTCTCAAATTTAAATTGTATTTCATAGTATTTACTAAAGTTTAATATTATAATTTATAGAGACATTTTTAAAACGCTAATTAAAAATTTATAACAACCATAAAACAAAAATAGTCTTTGTTAAAAATTGTTTGGATTTAAATTGTTTTAAATAAAATAATAATAATTAAAAACGATAATTACCGTTTTGATGAATGTTTTAGTTTATTCTACTGTTTATTTTAAAAATTAAAAAAAAACACACAATTTCCCAAACTTGGGAAATTTTTTCATGATACTGGCAAGTTCTTATTTTTTAATAATTTCTTTTTTGGCACGCTTATTAAGTCAAATTAGTATGGAGTGCTCCCTCTATGTATAATATCTCTTTGGTAGGATGTTTGGTTCAAAGTATCTCCAAACTGACACAACAGAACTCGATGTTTGGCAAAAATATAGACCGTAGTCTGAAAAAGACATACTTTTTTAATTCTGAACAATTGTGTCGAGGACAAACGCTAGTTTTAAATAACAAATAGCTTGATTGTGTGCGATCGTTCGTGGTTCAAATATTAATATCTATTGTAGCATTTACTCTAAATAGACGGCCTAGTTTTTATTTACTAAGTGTGAATAATTTTCCTCAAATTAATACTCATATCAGTTATTGTTCCACTAAAATTAGAAATTATTTCGATTGTTATTTATATTGCAGTTATAAAACAAAAGAAAGAACAACAAATAAGTAACAGATTGAATTTTATAAACGGCCATGAATTAAAAGTTTTAAGATTAAAAAAGGAAAAGCATCAAGAAAGAGAGATTGATTTAAATCATATAAGAATAGCTGAAGAAGAGTTAAGAAGGGAAAAAGAAAATAAAATTAAACAGATGGTAAGTGGATTTTCCGGGGGAAGGGACGCTTAAGAAAAGGAATTATCCTTTTGCTGTGGGTCTCCTTCTTCGAAGATTAAGGGTAGGCAACGCATCTACAATTGCAGATGTCTATGGACAGCGATCGCTTCGCTATTTCTGCGAGTCCCGATGGCCGCTTGCTCATTTGCCACTTAATAATATAAAAAGTTATTTATTATCAATCTAGCGCCTTAATTTTGAATTTAATGTTAATGTAAGGGCCGCTTACAATCTAACAGACGTCAAAATTGTATATTTCAGAGAAACTTACAAAAACAAAGTTCAATATTCATCGACTATCAACAAAGTGAAAGAAACATGGCGGCTGAACTAGAACAACAAACTGATAGGATCTTACACGACATAAAAACAATTGAGAACCAAAGAAATAATGAACAGAAGAAGCAAGAAGATGAAGCAAGGAAACATAAAAAAGAAGTAAGTCAAAATTCGTATTTTTTTAACGTTTTTTTAAACTTAATTGGAGTCACCTAAATCTGATTTGAATCAATGCCAAGGCACGAATTAAAACTCATGTACTTATGTGGCTTAAGGACAATTAAGTTATTAAAATACTCAGAGCGTTAAATTATTAATGTCTAGGTAGCCACAGATGCACAATCTTTTTTGCAGTCTTTAAAAAGTTCCTACTACAGAATACATAACCATAAATAAAAAATATCCTGTTATTGAGATGGGATGTGATATTATGCTCATAAAGTTTGCGAATTTAGCTCGTTGTTTCACGCGGCGTCGCGTTAACTAGAAAATTTATACCTCTTATATTTTGCATAACATCAGCACACTCATTATAAGAGGGCGTGAGTGCGACACGGCTCGAGGAAATTTGCATGTAGCTTTTTAAAATCTAAATCTCATTAAAATACGCTAATATTAAGCTTGGGGATTACCGAACATAGATTAAAAATAACAGTTATCACTTATGGACTACGTATTAAATAGCGTTGTTTAGGACCGTCTTGATCTACCGCTTTTGCTCAAAATATCCTTTCCTAAACACGGAGTACGGAAAGATATTGCTGTCTCTATATTATCAAGCAGAATAAAAGAGATGACAATATGTTTTTATATTGATTTGCCAACATTTCCAGATAGCACTTCAGGAGTACAGGCAACATTTAGATAACGTAAATAAACAAAATATCGAAGCGAAATTAGAAAGAAAACAACAAATGCAAAATGTTAAAAGAACAGCGTATAGTGAATTAGAGATGAAATTGAACGACGCTAACGAAGAATTAAAAAAACAATTAGAATATAGACATGGATTAACGGAACAAATAAAAAATAATCAGATTGTTTTGGTAAGTTTAATAAAAGTACCTAATTAAGTGACATTACATTCCTTATCTAGGAATTTTAGTTTCCTAACCCTGAAGAATTCCAAAGCTTTAGATTCGATTTTTTCAGGAAACTGAATTAAAATCCATAGAAAATAAACAGCATCCATTTACGAAGAAGCCAATCTTGTTCAAAGATGCAATGATGAACAAAGTGAATTTTTCAAAGGAAAAAAAGTAAGAATAATTTCTATTCTATCGAAATCATTGAAAATTGCTGCTTAAGTTTTGATTAAAGGCCTCCTTTTCATGAAAACACTTTAAAAGTTTTTTTTTTTAATTTCAGCACCAACCCGGTTCATCCATTTAGAAAAGTATTAGAAAAGCATCAAAAATACAGCCACCCACTGCCGCAAATATTAAGTTATAATGTTTCTTAATTTTATTTTCCTTGTATGTTAAATATTTTAATTAATAAAAAAATAAATCAGTACGACTGAATTTTAATGACAAATCCAACTTTTACAACAGCAGGTGTGCTATTGTTTGAAGGTAAGAAATTAAAAAAATAACGTGACAATAGCTGTTTTTCTGTTAACGGAGCAGTACAGAACATACTAATTTACTCTGCTAATTTACGATTTGGGAAAAGAAAAGCCTTGGCAAAGCCAATTATTGTTTTGCTACAAAAAAACACTATATTTTTATAAATAGCTTTATGGAGACAGTAAGGCAATAAAATAAAGTAGGTAGGCATATGAAAAGCTAATTTTTATATATATTTTAATCGAATTTGACTCCTTTGATCTTGTTTTCTTATTATCCGAAGACTTATTAATATTGTTTTGTTTTTACAAAAGATGGCGCTTAACTTATAAATATTAACGTAATAGCAGTAATAGCAATTTAAGAGTTATAGTTATTGTTTTGATAATTAGCCGTTTTTTACATAATAATAACTAAAAAACGTAATGGCTTCTTTATAGTGGGTTGCTAAATAAATGCATAGTTTTGTGAATTAAAGCGTTTATTGGTTTAGAAGGTTTTTGGTGATGATTCTCAAAGAAGTCAGTTTGATAAAATAAACCAACTCGTATCATGGAGACCAAAAAGAAATACTCTTTGGAGTATTTAGATAATTATTCTTACAGAGGATTGCAACAGATTGCCAAATGCTTGAGTTTGCCGTGTAATTTTAAAGTAAGTCGATTTTATAATTTAAAACAGCTTCTAGAACTCTCAAATTATTAACTTTTTAATCTAATTATGTTACAATTGTAGTTATAAAGTGTTAACTAAAATCTGTCCATGTTTTTTGAAATTACGCGTAAAAGAAAAACAAAATGGTAAACGTCAAATAATTGTAGAATGAACTGAAATTATTAATTTATTTTACAATTCATGCATAATTTATCAATTTAATGCATTTGTTTTATATTTGACCACAAAATGACGTCAAGAATTATATTCAATTTTTTTATATTGCAAAAATTACATTACAACTTACAGTTAACACTTTGGCTTATTTTCTAGGTCCATCCATCCACAAACGAATTCAATTTCTAAGATTAAAAGTTAAATGTTTGTTAACTAATTATGAGTATTATTTTCCATGATAATTTATTCAACTTTTTATTAAGAAATGTCATTTTTTTGGAATAGCATTTTAATTTGTGTTGTAATTAAGGAGATCAGGTTACTTGCTTATATTTATTTACAAGGAGTTCCTAGTTATTTTTAGCAAAATTAAATTTTGTCATTAATATGCTTATAATTTTTCAGAAAATATATTTAAAAGAACTCATAGTTGCTAAAAATGTCAAAACTGAGAATGAGATGAAAGAGAGAATTGATTATTTAAAATTGGAAAGAAATAATCAATCTCTAAGAAAAAGAACATCCCGAAGAAAGAAAACTTTAGAGAAATCCAATTTAAAGGTAAACATACCTTTTCAGTAATTTTAATTTTACTTATCTGTACTAAATGTATTCTGGTAACACTAAACAAACTAATATTGTTTATAGTCTTCAAAAACCCTTAACAAACAAAACATATACTTATTAACAAAAATTAAATAAAAATATTTTATTATACACAATAATTATACACTTTTAAATAAAAAAAAATTTTGACATACTCAATTATCATGCGAGCGTCGGTGGCTCAGTGGCCAGTCTAGCTCGTGACTTGTGAACTGCAGGTCCCGAGTTCGAATCCCGCCATGTACCAATGTGTTTTTCGCTTTTCGAATTTCATATGTACATATTTACCCGACGCTCTTACGGTGAAGGAAAACATCGTGAAGCAACCTGCACGTATCGGCGAAGAAATTCAAAGATATGTGTGAAGTCGACCAACCCGCACTTGGCCAGCGTGGTTGACTATGGCCTACGCACCCCTTAGGGGGTAGGCTCCGTGCCCCTCGGTGGGGACGTATAGTGAGCTGGTGATGATGATGATGATGATGAATTATCATGCCATATATTTTTGTAGAAATTTAAAAAAACAATCACAACTTCTTGTATACATAATGTACTAAATTTATAGTCCCTACTTATGACTACCATCTTCTACCTTAACCTACCCATTATACAGCCATTCTAAAGTGTAGTTCACATATTAAAAATCCTATTTGCTTCTGTTAAATTTCATTATTGCATATAACAGGTTAAAGAAAAAACCAAAAGCAACGAACCAAAACCAAAAAAGGAGAAAAAAGTTATTTCCTCTCCCAAAATAACTTTAACACCGAAACGACCATACTTACCAAGACGATCAAGTCCACGTTTTCAAAACTCATTTATCCGATACAGACCGAAAACAATTTGTAGAAGCAAATCACCGAGAACATATTCATCACCAAAAAATAGAAATATATTAAAGAAAATTAAAACTGAGCAAAATAACAAAAATATTAAAACTGAGCAAAATAACGAAAATATTAAAACCGAGCAAAATAATGATAATATTAAAACTGAGCAAAATAATGATATCAAAAATGAGCAAATTAATGATAGTTATGATGCATTTGATTACATTTTGAACAATGATGTGACACCTATTGCTTTACAAAAGGAGGTGAATCCTGTTGAAGAGGATTTTGTTAATATTTATGAAGTGGTAAGTAGAAAATTATAAATTAAACTATACCTGTGTTTTGCTTTATTTTGTTTTTTCTAGTATCACAAACTAGTTGGCTGCGACTCCATCTATGCGGAACTTAAAGAAAATAGTAGGAAGCCTATGTCTTAAATTTAAAAAAAATTAAACAAGGATAATATGAGTATTCGTTATTTAAAACTAGCTGTCGCTTGGGACTCCGTCCGTGCAAAACTTAAAAAACGTAATTAGTAAGTAGCCTATGTGGTTTTCCGGACTTTGTTCTACATCTATACCAAATTTCACCAAGATTTGTTAAGCCATTCTTGAGATATGTTCAAACATCTATCCATCCAAACTTCCCCATTTATAAAATTACTAAGATTGTATTGCAAAGGCTACTAAACTAAAGTCGAAGCCTTGCCTGTGCAAATAAGAAGAAATAATAATGACTTTCTATGTCATAATATTTAATTAATATTTCATACATTCTAGATACCACCTCCGATAAAATCTAGATTTACAATTTATCCATCAACAAGTCAGGGATCATATTATGAGGAGCATTTAAAAAATATATCAGACATACGAGAATTAATCGGTAGTCAACCCAACGAGGACTATCCTATAGATAACCCGATAGATAATTCCGATTTCATGGACAGAATTAATAATTATATAAATAATTTATCACAAACATCAGATAAATTACAAAATGAAACTGAGAATATTAATAAATCTTTACCGAAGTTCGGTGACGCCTTTGCTAATTGCAAATTACCATGGATAGGACAGCTGCAAGATAATGAACAGGAAAGTAAGTATTTATAAATTAAGGTACAGAAGCTCAGTTTTAACTGTACAGTTCAGTTTGCGCATATAAAACTGACGTGCGTAGGCAAGACTGAGAACTGTAGAATTCAAATTGACGTGTGTAGGCAAGACTGAGAACTGTACAGTTCAAATTGTCCGGTGTAGGCAAGACTGAGAACTCTAGAGTTCAAATTGACGTGTGTAGGCAAGACTGAGATCTGTCGAGTTCAAATTGACGGAGGCAAGACTCGAAACTGTAGAGTTCAAATTGACGGAGGCAAGACTCGAAACTAGAGTTCAAATTGACGGAGGCAAGACTGAGAACTGTAAAGTTCAAATTGACGTAGGCGAGACTCAGAACTGTAGAGTTCAAATTGACGTAGGCAAGACTCAGAACTGTAAAGTTCAAATTGACGTAGGCAAGA
The DNA here is from genome assembly GCA_013186455.1 of Papilio dardanus tibullus. NCBI lineage: Eukaryota > Metazoa > Arthropoda > Insecta > Lepidoptera > Papilionidae > Papilio > Papilio dardanus. Next base: position 622,363 of record QDHC01007227.1, read on the forward strand.
CTGAGAACTGTAAAGTTCAAATTGACGTAGGCAAGACTGAGAACTGTGGAGTTCAAATTGACGTGTAGGCAAGACTGAGAACTGTACAGTTCAAATTGACTTGTAGGCAAGACTGAGAACTGTACAGTTCAAATTGACGAGGTATGAATTATAGTTATTCGATTAAAAACAATTTTTTTAAGGTAAACCACTAAAAACGGAAAACCCTCAAGAAGCCATTTTGGATTTTCCTGATGAGTTTGGATTTCAGAATATTTACAACAATGCTGAAGGTATGACGAACATATAGTAATTATTAATATTATTTGATGATATTAATAGCATTTTGAATATTTTATCAATTTGATAATATAATGCGGGAGATTTGTATTTTGTATGTATTGAAATAACTTAAGAACTACTGGGCCGATTTCGAAAATTCTTCTACTGTTAGAAAGCTACATTATCCCCAAGTAACATAGGTCATATTTTTTAATTACACTCAAACGAAGTTCCGAATAACAGCAACAACACAACTCACGCCTGTAACCCAGAGGGGTAGGCAGAGACAACGGACCTCCATTTGTAACGAGAGAGGTGTGTCAGGAACACCTCTCTTGTTACATTCATACATCTACGCATACACGACGGTTAAGCGTACTCTTAATACCGGCCTTCTTGAGTAATTCCTCAATTTGACCGGTACAAGGCCGCCTCGGGCGACTCCGTTCCACACTTCCACTCACTTTCGCATCAGAAATCTTAGCCAACCTGCATTCATTCATCCTCTCAATATGTCCAAACCATCAAAGCATACCTTTTTCAATTCTCAATTAATATCAGGTAGTTTTTTTTTATATTACAAAGTGGCAAACGAGCAAGCGGTCACCTTGGTTCGCTGAAAACGCGAAGCGACCGTTACCCTTAGACATCTGGAATTGCAGATGTGTTGCCTACCCTTAATCTACGGAGGAGGAGACGTACAGCAAGTGGATGATACTTCTTCCTATGCGTCCCCTCCCCCGCCAATCCACTTCCCCTTCCCATCATTTCCTTATAAGAAAAGGATAGGAAGGGAAAGTGGACTAAAATGAGGCCTCCGGTCACCACATTCAAGGATTTATTATAACTGTAGAGAAGCAGGCGATGGAGATGTTGGAGTCGTACCTGGAGTGTCCGCAGGACGCGGCCGAGCTGCTGCACCGCGCGCTACGACATGGGGATACCAATAATGTGAGTATGATATGGGAAAAAGGAATAAAATAAACACTTTTTTTCGGCTATTTTTAGTAAAGGGGAAAAGATTTAAAAAAATTAACACAATTTTTATTATTATTTTTTGTCTTAGGACCGGGGACAAGGGTTATATTTTTTTAAATTAACATTATTTTTATTTTTTGTTTTAGTAAAACTTTTTTTTTTAAAAAACCTTACTTTTACTGGCCTTTTTTTATTTTAATAAAGGGGAAAACGTTTTTTTAAAAGTTAAACTCTCTTTTCACAACCTACTTTTATGCATGGTAGCTTTTTACATATTGCAGTAAATCATATTTTTGTTATTTGTTATGTAAAATAATGTTTTTTTAACAGGAAATACAGACAATGTTCGAAGATTTTGAGACAGTGCAATGTGTGATATGTTCCCGCACCGGGACTAAAAGTTTATTGGAAGGACATATTAGAGAGGTAAATATATACAGGGTGTCCCGTAAGTTGACGCCAAAACTGAACCAGGTGATAGAGGAAGTCCTAGGAGACACCAGAAAAATATTTAAAAAATCTATGTCTAATATTCTATGGATTTTTTTTATATTTTTCTTTTGTCTCTTAGGACTCCCTCTATCAACTGGTTCAGTTTTGGCGTCGACTTACGGTCCCTGTATATGATGAATTTTGAAAAAAAAAATTTTTTTTTGTTTCTCTTTTTTTTTATAAAAATCTAATTTCCTATGACACTAAGTAAATTTTTGTAATTAATAAAGGCTAGTTTTAATTTTATTGTGTAAAAATATTGCCATCTCCTCTCTATATTTTAATTTTTTTCTAAAAAAAAACAATAACAATAGTGTTCTCATTAAAGTGCCACTATTGAAATTCACAGTAACTGTTTTCAAACTAATTCAAATAGAAAATAAATAATAAATCTAATACAGCATGTCCCAAAATTCAACGATAAGCCAGTGCATTATCAGATCGGTACCTGCATAGGGAAAATTAATAAAAAAATCTAACTCTTTTAGTTTAAAAGTTATGTTAACTTATTTGAATTTAATTGCTCTTTGATACCCAACCCCATTCAAATAGCCACTGTCTCTTGAGCTATAAACATAGTCCTAATTTTTTATTTGCACTAGCTAGCTTAGTAACATAGCTGTTAATTGCAGTTAAAAATGGGACCAAAATATCTGTAGTTTAAGTACAAAAAAATTATTACTTTAACTGTTTGCTTGAAATTTTCAAATATTTTAACTGTTTATCGACTTTGAAATGGTACTGTGTAAAAAAAAATGTATGGAGGGTACCGTCGCATGTTGTTACAAAAGTTGGCGCATCTCATCAAGATTCTAAAATGGTACAATGTTATGGTAGAAACATGAAAGAACCCTGTTAATATTTATTTCAAGTACCGAAAAGGATTATTTTGCATAGTTTCAAAGAACTTTACTAAGTGTTTAAACAAGTTTTAAGTTACACATTCGCGTTCACCTTTATCCTCCGCAGATTAAGGGTAGGCAACGCATCTGCCATTCCAGATGTCTATGCAGCGGTCGCTTCGCTATTTCAGCGAATAAATCCGCTTGTTCGTTTGCCAACTTATAATATAAAAAAATACAGAATTAGTTTTACAAAATTTTCAGAGACATTCAAATAAAATCCATAAAGATAATGGCGGTGAATGGATGGTGAAGTTCAAGCTGGGCGAGCTGAGCTGCCTGCAGGTGTGGTGCAGCGAGCTGCTGCAGCGCGGAGACCTGTTCCTGCTCAGCGTCAAGTACCAGGACCCGGACTACTGCATGGCTACATTGTCTGTGAGTTTGTCTGTATATACTAGACTAGGTATTGTTCGCGACTTCGTCCGCGTGGTATTAAAAAATATAGCCTATGTTACTCGGGGATAATGTAGCTTTCTAATAGTGAATGAATTTTTAAAATCGGCCCAGTAATTGAGTTATTTCAATACATACAAAAATACAAAGTTTCTTATTTATTATATTAGTATAGGTGACGACCGTGACTTTGTCCCGCGCACAATACGAGATAGCATAGTGTTTTCCTTAAATTTAAGGTTTTTGAACCTTGTCCATAGAGGTCTTTTCATTACTCTCTGTCCTGTGCACAATATCTTGACCTTCTAATAGGACATTACTTCCAATTTCTTTTTTATTTGGTTCAAAGCTGTCCATTTAAATAAAATAACATGGATTCATCTGCGAGGTTAAAAACTTGGTATCTTTTTATTTATGAGTATATTTATATATTTATAGTAGCGCTGTCCCGTGGCTTTGTTTATGGGTTTAAACATTTTGGTGACTTCTGTATTCTTCCAGATTATGACCCTTATCTTTGATTTTTGTCTTGAATGGTTCTTTATATACTTTCAAATATCCATTCATGTAAGGCCTTAATAAGGCCATAATAATTGCCGCTGCCCCCTTTTCTAGACTTAAATTAGGTCATCGGCTGACGACTGCATGATTAGTATAATTTGGCTCAAAATGCTTAAATTATTACAAAAATAATTATCTTCATTTTAATTTAAGAATAGCGCCATCTATTGTAAAAGATAGCTTACTATAGTACAAGTATTTAAGTTGGCACGTTGAGCAAAAGAGTCATATTGTTCCTAACGTGCCAAGTCAAAAATGTCGGATACATTTTTTATTTTTTTTTAATAATAAAAGGTATATCATTATAGTTTCACAAATTTAACTTACATATATATTTGTTTGTAGAAAATAGTTTTTATTTTTCAGATATTATCATCGAAACCGACTACAAAAAAATACGGTTCAATAACATTGTATAATACTTTAACAGGCGAGCCTTACACGTGGGAGGGGGAAATAGAACCTTTTTCTAACAACCTACCTTATTACAACGATAATATAGGATTAAAGATTAAATTAGAAAAACTTAATTTATTACCAAACAGTGCTAATTTAAAATTAATAAACAGAGAATTGGTTAATAGTTCTTTGAGCAAAGTTATTGTTGGACAACCAGAGTTAAATAATATTTATTTAATGTTTTTTGTTAATATATGGTAAATCTATTTAAAAACGAACCTTGAAGCCGGCTACACATGTTCAGTTTTTTTAATTGTTCAGTTAAAACTGACGTATTCACGTCAATTTGAATTGCACGATCGAACTGTACAGTTCTCAGTTTTGAATACAAACGTCAATTTGAACTGTACAGTTCTTAGTTTTGAATACAAACGTCAATTTGAAGTCTACAGTTCTCAGTTTTGCCTACAAACGTTAATTTTGACTGAACAGTCGAACTGTACAGTTGAAACTAAGCATGTATAGCCGGCTTAATAGTATTATAAGGGCCAAAGTTTGACAAATTTTGTAAAGCAATTTAAGAAAATTTTGTTCCTAACTCAGAGTTTATTTATCACTTAGGAGAACCCTTTAGTGTTGATTTCTAAGAAATCTGCATTACGACTGTTTTAGTATAAGAAAATTAAGTGGCTAGTACAAAGTTATATTTTAGTATTATGTTAGAAAGTTATATAAGAAACGGGTAAATAAAAAAAATTAAAAAGTTAAAAAAATACAATATTTTAATTACCAGTGATAAAAAGGTTGTTGAAAGTAACTTTAGTTTAATATATAAAAAAAGTTTATAAAATTGATCTCTATATTATTTTTACATTTACATAAGTTAGTAGCAAATTGTTAAAAATTACAATAAATTCTTAAAAAAGTTAAGAAGTACCAAAAAAATTTCTACAACATTATCACATTAACCAGTTATTATAAAATAACAATAAAAGGGTAAACAGAGGTCATTAATAATATCTTAATAATAATAAATATTTTAAAACATTTAATGCTACAGATTTTCAAGTACTTACATATTGTGCAATTATAATATATTGTTGACTTTTTTATATTTAACCCTACGGCTTCATTAGACGAGGTTCGCGATAAAAAATCTCCGATTTGATCGCGAACTCTGTCTAATGAAGCCGTAGGGTTAGAGACATTAAGCATTACTGTGTATTTCCCGTTGGGACGTTCGGTTTGATAGGTTTTTTTTTTCACCATTGTCTTGTTCCAAGTACACATTACAATAGAATTCCACTGCCGTTACTAACATATTGTAGTCTGTTTTATTTATATAAGAAAGATAATAATATACATTACTGTGTGTTTACCGTTGGGACGTTCGGCTCAATAGGATTTTTTTACCACTAGGTCGATTGAATCTTTAGAATTAATCGAACTGTATGAAAAATTACCTTTGGGCCGATTGGTACTGTAATCGGCCCAACGGGAAACACTAATATTGTGACAGTAGTAGTATTCTATGATTATAATAAACTCGCAGGGCGAGTCAGCATTGCAGAATGTAATCCAGTGTATTAAATAGTCCAGTGTGATAATAAGGTAATCCAGTAGCAATCCAGCATTGGATTAGATAGCTAAAATTATGTCTAGTTAAAAAATCATGCTTCAAACTTAAGTTTATGAAGTTTTTTAGGTATAAATTATGATTCGTTTAATTTTGGTTGAGTGCAATTGTTAATTAAGAAGGGAAGTTTTTTTTTGTTTTGATTTATTTTTATTTTTTGCACTCGTTACGTAAGTACAAAAATAGTACAAATACGTTTTTTGTTATAGCTTAATTGAGAATAATTGAGATTTATAATTTTTTTTTTAGATTAATTCATTGTTGATTTTTTTTCTAATATCGTGGATTTCCATTCACGAAAACTCATAGTTTTTTTTAGATTTATTTAATGTTGATTTTTTCTACTTTAGTTTTTTCCATTACCGTGGATTTCCATTGACGAAAAACTCATAAATTTTGTCATTATCTTTGATATAATGAAGATATGAAGATAATTGTTATGGATATCCACATTATAGGCATAGTTATTGCATTTAGATTTTTTTTTTCTCAAATTAAAGTTGATTATAATTATTTGGCTGTGTTACATGACTTTAAGGTATTGATGGACCATTGTTAGGATAAGTTTGATGTCTTCTGAGAAAAAAATATTCTCTTTCAATTTATTATTCCTTGATTTGAAACCAGATATTTTTTTCTATGTTATTTTTTTTGTTTACTTTAGTTTCGTAATATGAATCAACGGTTATTTGATCTCATTCTAATCAAACCGTTTCATTATTTTTTTAGGTTTTTTTTATTCAATTTCATTTTGTTTACGAGTCGTACAATAGAAAAGTTAATTGATTTAATTACAATAATATCTACTTACAAACTTACAAACCTAGTAACCTATAGATATTTTGGTCCAGTGGGGCTACCTAAAGTCGCTGATGATCGAAAATGTATGAAACTGACATTGACATTCGATAAAATCATGTGATTGTCACGTGTGAGGTATCGAACGTCAATGTCAGTTTCATACACTTTTGGTAACCCCCCAGGACCCAATTTTATTATGCTCAATGCTACATTTTCGAGTACAATTAATAGCGTAGCGATAATCGATAGTATTTGTGACATGTATTTTCTTGGCTCCACTGGCTATCAAAAAATTGCGCCAATTTTGAAAGAATGTTACTCCATGAATCCTTCTGCCTTATAAAGGGTTAATACTAGATTAATATCAACGATATATGACTGTAATCTAATGTACGGCTCTTTCTTGATTATGTAGTGCCATATTAGTGTTTTCACTAACAAAACATGTTTACGAAACATTGTCATTAATATATGTTTTTGTAATGTTGTGAGTGAAAACGCGCGGTTAATTATAACTTTTGATACCTCATGTTTTTTTAGAACTCTATTTGATTTTATAAGGTTGATTAAAAAAGTACAAATTATGTTTTTTTTTTTATTTTAACAACCTTCCAATATCTCTAAAGCCTTGTACGCACTAGGATAGTAATTTAGTCGAGTAGCAAGTATCCGAACAAAAGATTTACTAATCTATTCTACTAAAATGTTGCTGTTCGGACACGTTTAGTTACTAAATTACTACCCTAGTGCGTAGGTTTATGCTTAAACGAGTCCGAACAGTAGTAAATCCTTTGTTCGGATAAATGCTACTTGCTACTTGACTAAAATAATATCCAGGTGCGAACAAGTCAACCCTATGGCTTCTTTAGACCGATTTCGCGAAATGAACGGAGATTTTGCTTCGGGGTAAAGCAGTTTTTTGCGTGACATCGATCTAATGAATCCGTAGGAATGCAGACTTTATAGATAACTAACGATATACTACTCGTATTTGTTTAGCATCATAATCTCCATTACATCATCCTACTCCCGTAGTGTCAGGCACCAGGTTTCCATCCTCCGCCATCTCAGTCTTCACACCTTTCTTTATCATATCTTTCACGCAATCCATCTTTTCCTAGGCCTAACTCTACCATTATACCCATTTTTTTGATTCGTATTTACTTTGTAACAAAAAACTCATTGGCATGATAACCTCCTTCTGTTGGAAGTCGGTTAAAAAAATCAGTGTATCTGTCAATTTTCTTTTGACATATTTTTCAAGAAAAAAAAGCAAACGAATCTGACACATGTCAATATTTACAATTTGATAAAGAAATATTTTTTATTTGTAAATTAATGTTATTAATTCATCAAAAATGTGTGAAGTAACTGTACAACGACAAAAAGTGCCCAAAGATGGCGTCGGGCCTAGAGGAGTACCGGAATGTTATTATGTGAGTATTATATTGACTAGCTTTTGCCCGCGACTTCTTTCTCGTGGAATTAAAAAAAATAACCTATGTTACTCGGGGATAATGTAGCTTTCTAATGGTGAAAGAATTATTGAAATCGGCCAAGTAGTTCTTGAGTTATTTCACTATATAAAAAATACGAAGTTTTCCGCTTTATAATATTAGTATACCTAGATTTTACTAGCTTTTTCCCGCGACTTAGTAACACTTAGTAAGTAGCCTATGTGTTTCTCCAGACTACGTTCTACGTCTGTACCAAATTTCATCAAGATCCGTTATGCCGTTTTTGAGAATCTTACTAACAAAAAACTATACATCCATTTAAAACCTAGCGACTAAAATCTTTGCATATCTTAACCTAAAGCCTTATTCGCACCAGGTTAGTATTTTATTCGAGTAGCAAGTAGCATTTATCCGAACAAAGGATTTACTACTGTTCGGACACGTTTAAGCCTAAACCTACGCACTAGGGTAGTAATTTAGTTAAACGTGTCCGAACAGAAACATATTAGTAGAATAGATTAGTAAATCCTTTGTTCGGATACTTGCTACTTGCTACTCGACTAAAATACTATCCTAGTTACTAACAAAGCTTTACAGCTTCATTAGACCAACGTCGCAAAAAACGGCCCTAAGCCGAAACAAAATCTCGTTTTTTATCGCGAACTCGGTCCAATGAAGCTCTTTAGTAAGACTATTTCAAACTTGTTCAGACGTCACGCGTGTTGAACTCAACCTTCCGCTACGTGAGGTTTATCAAGAAACTTCGGGCGTTAGAAGAAGAGCAACGGAAGGGAGCTGAGAACAAAGCTAAAGAGGCCAAAGATTGGTCTATCAATGAGTTCTTTATGAAATGTGATCGCAAGTATGAACATGTTTATGATAAGACTAGCTGTTGTGCGCGATTTCGTCCGCGTGTAATGAAATAATATAGCCTATGTTACTCGGGGATAATGTAGCTTTCTAATGGTGAAAGAATTTTTGAAATCGGCCGAGTTATTGAGTTAATTCAATACATACAAAATACAAAGTTTCTCTCTTTATAATATTAGTATAGATAGAACAAAATGTTAAAATTAATATTGTAATAAGTAGTTCGAACAATAATGGGCTCCATTTTCCGCAAATCCACGACTGGCACGTATTTTGCGTGAATTTCTTCATCTTTGAATTTCTTCACAAATGTGCAGACAACACGATGTTTTCCTTCACCGTAAGAGGGTAGAGTAAATATGTAAATATGAAAATCGAAAAACACATTGGTACTTTGCGGGATTCGAACTCGGGACCAGTTTAAAACTTAATTACTAATTATTAATACTTATTATTATATTTTTAACAGTTCTCTAATCAACGATGTCGCACGCAGAGTTGATCTTTGTCTTGATTCGTATCAGAAGGATTTACAAATGAAGAGGGAAAAGTTGAGTTGTTACCCTTATTCATTCCTCGGCTTCATTAGACCGAGTTCGCGATAAAACTGACTTAAATCGAAGCAAAATCACCGTTTATATCGCGAAAACTGTTTAATGAATCCGAGGCATTATAAATTATTTCTTCTATGTTTATAATTTTGTTCGCAGCTTCGTGTAAAGTTTTGCACTAAAATTAACTGAATATTAACGACCATTTAGACACTGTGAATTAAAATTATTAGCTTGTCCTTTTTTAAAAAAAAACTCCTTAAAAGTGTATCTAATCATATCTTTAAATTATACAACCGTCTTTATCGGTTATAGTATTGCACGCACCAGGATAATATTTTAGTCACATAGCAAGTAATTTAGTAACTAAACGTGTCCGAACAGCACTATTTAACTAGAGTAAATTAGTAAATCCTTTGTTCGAATTTTAAGGTAAACAAATTTTTAATCCATTCTCCGCTGTACCTTTACCCAGGTTGAAAGAACTCTTTGCTCACGAAGAAGAAGAGAATACACGTATGTTCGTGGCGCAGGCGCAGGCGGGCGCTGAGCTTGTATGGCTCGACAAGAAGGAACGGCTGAGGTTCTTACTGGAGAAGAGAAAGAAGGAACACGCTGAAAAATATAAAGATACACCCTTGTTAGTGTTGCAATTATTTTATTTTACTCACTGTTCGTGACTTCGCGTGGAATTACAATATATAGGCTATGTTACTCGGGGATAATGTAGCTTTCTTATGATGAAAGATTTTTTTAATTCGGCCCAGTAATTCTTGAGTTATTTCAATACATACAAAAATCTCTGTCCTCAGCGGTATTTCCAAACGTTTATGACTTGAGGCCTTCAAGAAAAGAGCGTACTTCTCCCTCAAAAGCAACACATCAGTGGTTCCTTCGGGGTTGCAATTGTCCATGGGCGTTGGACCAATTAATTGAGTTGGTCCGCTGCTCGTTTGCTCCCTTCTCCTTTAAAAAAAATACAAATTCATTTTATGATATTAGTTTAGACTAGCATTTGCCCCATACTCTGTCAGCGCAGCGCTAGTGGTTGAAACAAGGTTGTTTTAATCTAAATACATTTTTTTTGTCGGTTTTGTGACTCATTTTCCTTATTGATATTTGATCAAACATAAGTATTCCTGTCACATGGTTTGTGAGACATTATCGAGTTATTTCTGTGCTATAAAGTCATCTGTTCTACGTGATGTGCAAACAAATATAATCCGGTCAAACCCAATAATCGATTTATAGATTATTTTATGCACCTTGTATGAGGTAAATCTTTTTTTTTGTCTTATTTTTTGGCAAACGGCCACCTGAATTTGATGAAATAATAAAGCGATAGCTGCTCATAGGCATCCGTAATCGTAGATACGTTGCCTATTCTAGTCGACAGAGGACGGGACGCATAATAAAGAAGAAATTTAACTCCTCCACCGTGATAGTCACTATCCCTTCTCATCTGTCACCACGGATCAGATTTTTCAAATATTGTGATTCATAAGACAACTAAATATAGAACAAATAAAAATAATGTCAATTAAATACTTACCTACTTTCTTAACAGATCGAAATGCGTTCACGTATTGCCTTGTATCATAAAATTGAGAGCAATGGAAGCCCAGCAGATACAATTGTACCAGATAAAGGAGAAGCAAGCTCGCAAGATGGCGGAAATCGAGTTCGATAAAATGTGGCATGAAGTCACCATGAAGGAAGCTGATGCATTGGTAATACATGTGTTAAAGCCTTGTACGCACCAGGATAGTATTTTAGTCGAGTAGCAAGAATTCGAACAAATTTACTAATTTACTCTACTAAAATGTTGCTGTTCGGACACGTTTAGTTACTAAATTTACTAAATCAGCTTTGGCTAAACCGTAGTCAACCACGCTGCTCCAATGTTGACTGACTGTTGAGTTGACTGAACACATCTTTGAATTTCTTAGCACGTTTGTGTTGCATCACAATGTTTTCCACAATCTTAATTATAATTTTGAAGTTATATATGTATTTCATTCATCACGTCAGCTCATCGTGCACTGCTGAACGTAGGCATCCCCCATCGATTGCCGCAATGTCCGGTCCTGTACCGCTTGTTTCCAGTGCACTCCCGCAAGCTTGTATTTAATTTATTTATTATTTAAGGGGGTCTTCTTATGTGACGGCCTGTTTTTTAAGGATATTTTAGGATTTTTTTTCTACGACCAGTAAATATTTAGAGCTTCAAGTTTTTTATCATTTATTAACACATATTTGGACAGTATAAATATAAAATTTCAGCTAAAAATATTCAGTCAAACTAGAGTTACAGCGCTCTGAACACCCCCGCCTCGAAAAAAAGAGCTCCCACTTCCTCCACGATTCCGGCTGATCGCCTTATCTGAAAAAAAAAAAAATAAACGGCGTTTTAATTTGTAGGCTTAAAAGCACGGAATGACCTATAATCAAATGAATATAAAAAAAATTGGATTTTTGATAGACATTTGAAATAAAAGTTGCAAATTAGGCGTTTTTTTTTTTTGTTTTTTGCTAAAAAAAAATCGAAGTTTTGAAAATTTTCGATTGATAATAGTTCATTCCATGCGTTTACATATATTGAGTGTGCCCTGTAAATTTCAAGTAATTCGGTCCAGCCGTTTCTGAGATACAATGGAGGAAAGTTTGAAAAACACAGTTTTGAGAAAAACGCGGTTAAAGTTTCAAGTCCGTTAAAAACTATTAAAATATCAACTTACTCTCAATCGGCGATGCCTGGTCCATAGAGTATTCCTTCCTCTTCCTCGTGAAACTCTTTTAAAGCAGATTGTTCAGCTCTTGAGTTTAAGTCTGTAGAAACGTGTCTAAACTTGTATAAACGGATATATGAATAAAAGGGAGGCCACGTACAAAGCCGACGGTACACAATAGGCCCGGGCTCTAACTGCCAACTCAGCGCTCCGAACTGCTCTTCCTTTTACCTGCTGTATCTTTAAAACGACTTCGAATTTTCTAAAATCGCTTTACTACCGTATTCTAGACATGTTAAGGAAACAATTTATGAAAAAAAAAAAAAACGATTTTTTCAACCCATCACATAGGAAGACCCCCTTAAATGCCGTAATAATTTAATGGTAAAATGGTATAGGCTGCTCGTATGGAATACGATGCGATAGAGAGATACAGACGGGACATGGAATGCAAGCAGTATTCCGACTATCAATTGGAACAGAACCGACTGAAGAGGGAGAAGGAACGGGAGTTGTTGCGCCAGGAGGCATTGAGATTCAAGGCTATCTGGGACGCGGAGAATAAGAAAGAAGATGATGGTTAATAGAGTTTAATATTACTAATGCCCTACTATAACTCTGCCAACAAAGTTTAGTTGAAGGTAAGGGGCCAGCATAAGGATGGCTCTGATCGTATTTGCACCTGCTGTCCTGGCTATTTTTTTTTTCAAACTCTTTCCTTTTTTATATTCACGGTAGTTTATGTATTCATTTCTTCATGGTACATGTTTTGTGTGACAATGAACGATTATTCTATTCTATAGAATTTTCTCTTCTATAGTCTATGATATCTGCTATATGACATTCTACATTATTTGGTTTTTATGACTCTGTGACTGATGAGGATGTCTTAATGTATAGATTTCTGAAGCAGAAATCGACTACACTTTTCATATTTGTTTTTAATTTATTCATAATTTATAGCGGAACAAGCTCGTCGTGATAAAGCGAAACAAGTAGCAGCAGATAGTAATAGATTTTTGAGAGAGAACCAGGAGAGATTGGCGAGAGAGAGGGAAGAAGAGAAGACGGTGTCTGATGCTTGGAACTCTCTCGGTAACCAAGGAATGGCTAATGATATGGCCAAGATTGAACTGTGGAAGCGTAGAGAGGTAAGTTGGGTAAAGACCAGAAATATGAAAAACATGAAATATGGAGAACATTGTGGAAAAATATGGAAAGAAGGCAATTGAAGTATTCCGGACTAAGTTTTTCTTATATTCTTGGATAAGCAATGTGTAAATTCTTAAGAGAATTTTAAAGTTTAACTGAAGAAAAGCACTTTATTACTTAGTATACCATAAAATTAACGTCCTTTTAAATTCTATATGCCTTTCTTCGGACCAATTTCTATCATAAAATACGCTTATTTTCATAGTTTACCCAAGTTTTACATTTCAGCGTGAACTCGACGAATGTAACCGAAGGCTTCTAGAAATGAAGAAGCAGTACGTTGACATGGATATAGAAGATGAGGTCATCAGAAAAGAAGACGCCAGACTGACGCAGAAGAAGAAGGATGAAATCAGCTGCAGATATCTTAAATGGGCAAAAGATACTACAAGGGTAACTTTAAATCTTGCACATCTGTATATTACTTCTTCTACTTACTTATTACATTGGTATGGAAGGGGAACTCGACTCCTTTATTCTGTGCCATGTTGATATTTCTTCCTGTCTGTCTAAAATATCCCAATACATTTATAACCTTAAACGTAAAATATATATTGTAAGGTACTTTATACATAAAATACTAGCCCCATAGTAATGATTAAAGCGAAGTAGTAGCTTTGGGGGCCTTTATCTTAATATGGTTTTGAGGGTAGGATTTTCATAAAATAAATCACAATTTTAGGAAGTACGTAAAGGTATGATAGAGCAGATGAAAGATCGAGAAGAAGAGAAGAAGAAGTTAAAGAAGAAAATAGATGAAGAAGATGAGTACCATAGACAATTACGAGAACAATTGGACAAGTTAGTTGAGAACAGAGACAAGATGGACGCTAAAATCAGGAAAGATCATCAACAGAATTTGGTCAAGCAAATTGAATATAATAATATATTGAAGGTAGCAAGATATAGTATAAATATGAGTTATTTTTTTCATAACTACCCTCACAAAAAAAACAAAAATCAATCGTTAAAACTAAATTTTAAAAGTCATTGTTAAAATTATTAAAAGATATCCATTTATTATAATTTGTGACGATAAATATGATTATTCCTGTTGATATTTTTCAGTAGCGTAATTTTAAATTAAAAAAAACTTTATTTATCTATTTATTTATAGGAACGAGCTAAACAAGAAGAAATGGACCAGGTGAAGAAGTACGCAATCGCGACTAAAGAATATGAAGATGAGATACAAAAGATGCTTTGTCGGTGAGTTGATATATTGCTAATATTGTAAATGTGAAAGTTACGATGTATGGTGTAAACTGCTACGACTTAAGCCATGTACGCACTAGGATAGTATTTTAGTCGAGTAGCAAGTAGCATTTATCCGAACAAAGGATTTACTACTGTTCGGACTCGTTTAAGCCTAAACCTACGCACTAGGATAGTAATTTAGGAACTAAACGTGTCCGAACAGCAACATTTTAGTAGAATAGATTAGATTAGTAAATCCTTTGTTCGGACAAATGCTACTTGCTACTCGGCTAAAATACTATCCTAGTGTATACAAGCTTTTAGGGTTCTTCCAGAAGCGAGCCTGTTTATTCCTTAAATGCCCGCGGTTCTTCTAGTGTTGCATATGTCCATGAGCGTCGAAGATCACCTCGGTCATCCAGCCGCTCGTTTGCCCCCTTCTCTTATAAAAAAATACCCTTCATCTACGGATTAATTTAATTTATTTTTTATTAGGCCATGTATTTGTAAGTGTAACACCTCGGTTTACCAATGTACCAATGTGTTTTTCGATTTTCGATTTTCATATGTACATATTTACCGACGCTCTTAGGTGAAGAAAAACACCGTGATCCAACCTGCACATATCGGCGAAGAAATTCAAAGATATGTGTATTCACGCAAAATACGCGCTAGTCGTGGAGTTGCGGAAAATGGAGCCCATCATGGGTCAAAACCTTTAACCTTTTTTTTAACACCTCGGTTTTTCGCGACTGTACTTGAAGAACACTGTACAAAATGGTAGTAGTTATTATTAAAATTTTCGTATATATGATAAGAAATCATAAACAAACGTGACACTCTTATCTAAAACAAGAAGGTCGAAAGTTTAAGGTCTAAGTTTGACTTTGGGACAATATTTAGTCGCTTCATAGTTTAAAATAATTCTTATTTGTTAACTTTTGGTTCAATATTATATCTATGTAAATAATTACGTAATTTTTAATACAAAATAAATTAACATTTAAAGCTGTCCTACCAAACTTGGCAACCCTATTTTTAGAGCACTGCTCGTATAGTTTACGGCTTCTTTGGAAAACGGCCTTTAGCCTTGTACGCACCAGGATAGTATTTTAGTCGAGTAGCAAGTAATTTAGTATTTAAACGTGTCCGAATACCACTATTTTAATAGAGTAGATTAGTAAATCCTTTGTTCGAATACTATTATAATTTCACTGTTTAAACTTCCGTGAGACATTATTATTAGTAAATGAAAACGGCTTCACTCACTTTATTAAGATCCGGTAACGGTACCGACTAGTTTCGAGCCTATCGGAGGCTCTTCTTCAGGGATGAGTTTTTTATTTACTAACTATTATAATTAATAAATTTACAGAGGTAGAGCCCGCTTTAACACTTCGCACAAATTGTCCGGCTCGCCCGGTGAAATACCACGACCACACAGAAGACAGCCGTCAAATGGAAACAATTCCATGATTCGTCTGACGAGTGTGGTGCCGGAGGCCTGATTTTAAACCACTTTCCCTTCCTATCCTTTTCTTATAAAGAAATGATAGGAAAGGGAAGTGGATTTTCCGGGGGAGGGGACGCATAGGATAATGAATTATCCTTCTACTGTGTGTCTCCTCCTCCGAAGATTGAGAGTGGGCAGCGCATCTGCAACTGCAGGTGTCTATGGGCAGCGGTCGCTTCGCTATTTCAGCGTATCCAGGTAGGCGCTTGCTCGTTTGCCACCTTATAATATAAAAAAAAACTTGCTACTGGACTAAAATACTATCTTAATGCGAACGAGATTTAACGCCGAAGCAAATTCTCCTTTACTCGGTCTAATGAAGCCCTAAAGTAATAAACAGCATTTGAAAGTATCCAATGAACCCAGTAATTAGATTTCTTCAAGTAATTCTAAACATACTTTTGCAATATCAAATCAAGATGCTAATTATGATTTATAATTGTTGCTAAACAATACATTTGTACAACAAATTGTGCAATAATATAATTATTTTCAATCGTTTTAAAAAAGGCAAGGAATAGATTAGAATTGTATTAAAGCTTTGACTTTTAAAGATACCGGACCTTTCAACGTTTATACCCCTCCGTAAAACTTTGTTCGCACCGGGATAGTATTTTAGTCGAGTAGCAAGTAGCAA
Source organism: Papilio dardanus tibullus (assembly GCA_013186455.1). Lineage (NCBI taxonomy): Eukaryota > Metazoa > Arthropoda > Insecta > Lepidoptera > Papilionidae > Papilio > Papilio dardanus. The sequence goes on from QDHC01007227.1 coordinate 638,952, forward strand.
GTATCCGAACAAAGGATTTACTAATCTACTCTATTAAAATGATGCTATTCGGGCACGTTTAGTTACTTAATTACTTGCTACGCAACTAAAATACCACCCTGGTGCGTACAAGGCTTAAGATACATCCGTACAATACATTCTAAAATTAATTGTTTGCTTGCATGCTTGATAGTCTTTACATCAGTCCCTCGAAAAGTGAAATAATTTATTTAGTACACAGATCTTTGCCTATGCCTAGTCCGTTTCTGTATAGTCAAAGTTTTTATGAATAGACTAGACACCACTAGACACGCCTCGGTTATCTAAATAGATCAACAGTTTACCTTGTTGTGGAAATAAAACCTCTTTACCGCTTGCGACCTCTGAAAATGACAAGGTTGGGGTTGCTAGAATAAAAAAATATTCCTATTTTAATTGTTAATATAATTGAGCACATTTTTTTCTATAATATTATAAATATAGTCACACTTCAGTAGATAAGTTCTTTAAAAAAAAACCAATTGTTTATTTAAGAAATACATCATCGGGTTTCGTCGTCCAGAATGATCAACTCCAGTCATTTAAGTCATGACCCCTTCTTAAAATTAATCTTTATATTGGTATCCATATAAAATATATTTTTTATTAAGGAAATTTAAAATTATAAAACTGCAATACAACGTCTTGAGTCATCGTATCTTTCCGGTTTGCGAAACGAGACGGCCTTATATTGTTCCGGCAAGTTAAACATTGTATTACAATGATTATGTAGTTTGATACTTAATAAAATAAAGACACTCTAATCATGATCTTGCCCTATTTCGTCATAGAGTTATTTTTTTTTTCATAAAGAAATTATTGTCGTGGAATATTCCTCCATACTTTTCTATCAGCCATAATGTCCGAGGTCACCACGTCTTAAAACATATCGTCTTTTACCTTTTCTTTGACCTTTCCATCCGTACGTAGTACAGTCAAACCTAGATAAACGAGAAATCTCTATTAAGCCTTGTACACACTAGGATAGTATTTTAGTCTAGTAGCAAGTAGCAAGTATCCGAACAAAGGATTTACTAATCTATTTTACTAAAATGTTGCTGTTCGGACACGGTTAGTTACTAAATTACTACCCTAGTGCGTAGGTTTAGGCTTAAACGAGTCCGAACAGTAGTAAATCCTTTGTTCGGATAAATGATACTTGCTACTCGACTAAAATACTATCCTGGTGCGAACAAGGCTTTAGCGAGAGTCATTCTCTGGTACCAACGAGCTCCCTCTAAACGCGATAAACTCGGATTAGAGAGTAACCTCATTAAGCGAGACAAATAATGCTGTCCCTTGGATCGCTTATAAAGGTTCGACTGTATCCCCCTTATTCTGAAAAAATATATAAAGTACTGTGATAAACGAGGACCGTCGTCGTCGATTATACGATACTGGAGGACACTCGGAACTAAATAAGATAGACCAGGGGTCTCATTGTACCAAATTATGTATCATAAGAAGTACCAGGAACAAGGATGTTCTGTATTTTGGAATAAATGTTATGAATGTACCAAACGTAGGAAGTACAACAGTAATAATGTTGATTCTCGTATCGGAATAAAGCGGTATATGTTTTTTGTTGCAGACCATTCTTCAGTGATCACATTCATCCATTTATGAAGCAAATGGCAAAAGGTATCAAAATGGCGGGGAAATGTCCTTGCTCCAAGAAAGATTATTGTAAATGAGTTTCGTTTAATATTTCAATTAAATATTTTGTTTTAATAATGATAATTATTTTAATTAACAACGGAAATTCATAACATTTAAGTTGCCCTTAGTGACGAATTAAGGGAACACTTAAAACTTGAACGCACTAGGATAGTATTTTAGTCGAGTAGCAAGTAATTTAGTAACTAAACGTGTCCGAACAGCAACATTTTAGTAGAAAAGAATCAATCCTTTGTTCGGATACTTATTACTTGCTACTCGACTAAAATACTATCGTGGTACGAACAAGATTTTACCGGCATAAACTGCAAAGATGTTTTCAGTTGACGCTAACAAGGTCCAAAATTGGTATAGAATTTGCTGGTTAAGCGTTGTCTTATCGTAAGACGCTGTTACACACTTAAATGAAGGTTCACTATTCGACCAGTCATTTAGTACTTACTAAAGTTACTGTGTAGACTTCACATTACATTTTTTTTAAAGTAATAATACATTTTTGTTATTTTACTAATATTTTATTTAACCATCCAAACTAAGCTTGAAAAAGCATGTATTATACTACGATATGGTTCACAATATTCGGATGTCGGGATTCGAACCTACGACTGCTAGATCAGTAGTCCGTACAACAAACCATTAGGCTATTGGCGTTTGGCTATTACTAAATCTAAACTATTGACTTGATGATTAGTCATCAAGTAACAGTAAACAGTTTAACATTTTTAAGTAATAAAATCGGCAGTCAATATAAATTAAAATTGACGTCAATTGAAATGTAAAAAAAAACTAGCATACATAAAATCCTTTAATGCCTACGTGACTTATTGTCATGCTATACATACTGTCGAAGATTTACTTTTAGATATGTCTCATCTGTCTTTTTGAGGAAAAACTAAAAAAATGTAGGTAATCACGAATAAAATGGTACACAAACTTGCTTGTGAATTAAAGGGTTAAGTACGGACAAAGGAATTATCCATAATTCTTGTCTTTATTAATATTTGTAATTTATTTATTCTTGTTTCTATATGTCTAAGCAGGATGATATTAATCTATCCTCCGTCGAAATGTAGGCAATGCATCTGCAATATCTTATGTGATGCGGTTTCAGAGAATCTTACTAATATTATTAACTGCAAAAGTTAAGATTGCATGCATGTTTGTTTGGAATTATCTCCGAAGTTTTTTAATTCGCGCCAAATGGTGCACGCACGAACATGCACGCGTCAGCTAGCATGTGTTAAATTCTTCCAATTTCGATAAACTTCCGTCAAAATTCGGAAGTATAATAAAAATAAAAAAATATTCTCCATAACAATGCGCTAGTCACGTCTCAAATTAATTCAATGACAGTAAATGCCATAATTTTCCTGCAGGAAGAGGTTAACTTGAGCTAATAAAAATATTACGAAGGCAGCTCTTTATGTTGTGATTTAATTCCAAATATTTTCCTCAAACAGTTTGTCGTATAAAAGCTTCGAGATTTCCATAAACCTCACAGTCTGAATCCGACATCATGGATACAAAGATCTGGTTCTTACTTACGCTTCTGACTATAGTTCGCTCGAAGGATCTATCGGAAATTTCCGAAGATTTCAGCACTAATGCTCAGAAGTTATTTGACGAAAATAAAAAAGCAAATCCAGCGATATGGCGTCAAATAGACAATATCACAATAACCGCAGAAGAGGGTTCGAAAATCAATAAAATAATTGTGACAGATTTAAGAGAAGAAAAAGATGGTGAAGCGAAAATAGTCGAAGGTGGTCTCGGTCAGCGAAATGTGACTATAGAACTAAAAAGTCCTACTGCATTGAGGGGATATGATTTCCACATTGAAGTGTATGCAGATACTAACGGCCAGGCATCTATAAATCACGAAGATTCAAAACAAGCAACAGTTCCTACAAAGTTATCTGAGGAAAAGAAACCAGTCAATGTAGCTCCAAGTGTACCTATAAGTTTGATAAGAGATGAACCAACGTCAACTACTAAACAGCCCATCGAAAGACTCCTAATAGAAGGTAAGAGACAAAGCCGTGACACAGAAGACAAAGAAAAATCTAACAAGCAACTCCACCCACATTCCCTTACTGATGTCACCACCGAAGTACCTGAACTAAAATCAACAGGAATTCCAACGATTAAGGACAAAAGAGAAGATAGTATGCCTTTAAATAAAGAAACTGCACCTGGTATTGCTAACCTACCGATACATTTACAAGAAGCGCCCAAAATGCCTGAATCAACAGCTAGAAGTGTTCTAACAACGGAATTCAAAATAGCCGAAGAAAAGCATGACCATCACGAAATACATGACGATATTGAAAATAAAAAACAAGCTAATTTCGATTCGACCGAGAAACAAACGAATATTAACCATTCTCAATTCATAGTTCGTGAAGTGACACCCAATGTACCTGTTAATGCTCAATCGCCTGCTGAAGATAGCCACAAAAGACACGCCCGTGACGTCACACAAAATATTTCGGTATTAGCCAGTACTGAGCATCCATTACCTCCTGCGACATTCGGGAACCAAGCTACTACAACTAAAGTACAAAATGTTCAAACACAAACAGAAAATAAAGCTATTCAAACAGAGAATAATCAAAATAAAGAGAACGTAACCATCGATAATGTTGGAGAAAAAACAGACGAACACCATCACCACAATAATAGATACAACGGACGATATGTACCTGATAGATTCGCGCGCAAATCTAACCCCGAGTCTACTGAAACATCTACAGAGAACAATAAAGTATCAAAAAGCGTAACAATAGCTAAGATCAATTCAGCACAATCTACACCAATCATTCCAAAAATAACTGGAAACGATCAAACTACACCCAAGCCAGAAACTGGTAAGCAAGTCAATACTGACATTCCAGAGCTGCATATTAATAACAAGGATGCTTCTGAAGAAGTTATAGCAAAAAGGGTTACGCGTGATACAGCTATAAATAACAAAGAACCAGTATTACCAACTGATAATGTAAAAGACACTCCAACATTAAAACCTGAAATTAAAGGAAAAAGTGAATTAAATATTAATGCAAGTAAAATTAACATTGATGACAAAGCGCCAACTGAGGCTTCCGAAAAACACGATACTCCCAAAACAGTACAAGAAAATAAAGAAACACAAAGGAATGTTAGAGGTACTGAAGACAAAGAAAAAGTTAGTTCAAGTTCAACTGCAAAACCCGAAAATAAAGGACAGGAAGAAAAATCTACAGACAAAACTGAAGTGCCTGTTGAATTGAAATCTAATCTAGATGTTAAAGAGAAAGAAAGAATCACTCGTGACGTCATAGATGTCCCAAAAACACGGAGTGAGATATCTTCACCTACTGAAATTGGTGTTATCGAAAAGGAAAAGAAATCAGACGAAAAAGTAACCATAGACAACAAATCGTTAGTGTCTGTTAAAGATGATAAACAAATAGAAACTACAGCTGCCAGTATTAACACAAAAAGTGAAACTTTAAAAATCGATGAAAATACAACACAAGTGTTTGGCCTTAAGAATCAACCTGGCAAGTTCCCGAGAGAAGTAAATAAAGAGATCGAAGTTACTAATAAAGAGGAAAATAAGAAAATTGACGATACACTTTCGAAAAAATCCGAATTCGATACGAAAAAAGAAAACGTTGAACCCAAACAGCCGGAAAAATCTTTAGTACCACCTCAATAATTTTTATTTTTAACCATTATTTATAATTTTTTTGGTGTTTATTAATTTTAATAATTTAAATGTTACATTTCTATTTAATAAAAATGTAAAATAAAACAAAATATATTTATTTCCCTTTATTAATAAAAATACAATATTAATATGGAATGGTGAATATCAAGTAATGATCAAAATATTTGTAAATTGAGCATATAGTCATAATATTAACAATAAAAACAAAAATATTTAAAAAATAAAAAGTCTATTTAGGTCATTTAATTGTGCTAAATTGTAAAATATAAAATACAATTATCAAAAATAATATCATATATTTCGTACATATAAAATTAAACTAATTATTGATATGTGAAATATAAAAAAACATATTTGGTCATATTAAAAACTAAAGATTGACTCACATTACACCATGTCCCGGTTCGGACGTGCCCGTGCCATCAGTGTGTCCATACAAAATATACGAAAGTGCCCGAGACGGGTGACGGATGGGGCACTTTCAATATATATTTTGTATTGACACTGATGGCGCAGGCTCGGAATGAACCCGGCCGGGACACAATGTAACATGATTAAGTTGCTAAAGCCGTGAACGCACCACAATAGTATTTTAGTCGAGTAGCAAGTATATGAACAAAGGATTTACTAATCTACTCTACTAAAATGCTCCTGCTCGGGCACATTTAGTTACTAAATTACTTGGTATTCAACTAAAATACTATCTTGGGGTACCTAAAGTATCTATTGGCGATGGAATCTACAAAAGTGTATGAAACTGACAATGACATTCGATAAGTCATGTGCTTGTCAAGTGTGAGATATCGAACATTATTGTCAGTTCCATAGTCTTATTCGATATCAAATCGCTTTGTAGTGTATGTAGTTTAGGTATTCAAGGCTAAAAACATAGATTTAGACATAGTGTAAATTGAAAACCCATTAGAAAAAGCAACTAATCATATTTAATCAAAGAATAAACTGGTATACCATCAGGTATGTTGTTCCGTCCGTTCAACGTGACCAGTTCCATCACCACCACACAACCGATCACTTCCGCGTCACATGACCGGAGTAGATTGACCGCAGCGGTTATTGATCCACCCGTCGCGATCAGATCGTCAATTATTAGACATTTTAGTCCCGGACGGATTGAATTCTTTTGTAACTCTAAAATGTCCTGAAATTGAGAATTTTGAATATGTTACTAATATAAATGCGTTTATAATAGATGGATGTTAGTTTGAAGGTGTCTATAGAACTGCCTTTACAGGTCTTGGTAAGGTATAGAGCGGTGGCTCAGGGGTTATCTCTTGACTTGTAAACTGCAGGTCCCGAGTTTGAATCCCGGCATGTTCCAATGTTATTTTCCATTTTTGAATTTCATATATACATATTTACCAACGCTCTTACGGTGAAGGAAAACATTGTGATGCAACATATCGGTGAAGAAATTCAAATATATGTGTGAAGTCAACCAACCCGCACTTGGCCAGCATGGTTGACTACAGCCTAGTGACCCCTTAGGGTAGGCTCCGAGCCCCTCGGTGGGGACGTATAGTGAGCTGGTGATGATGATGATGATGAGATAAAGGGTCGCCCATTAATAATGAATAAGAATAATAACAACGTGAAAAAATCGAGATGGAGACGTCTAATGTATGATATCCTGGTACTTATTTTCTGACTAAAAACATAAATTTAATGAATAAAATATATCTTTTATAATACTAGTGGTTGTTCAAGACTTCGTCAGCGTGGAACAAAAAAAAATATAGACTATGTTACTCGGGGATAATATAGCTTTCTAATGGTGAAAGAATTTTTGATATTCATGTAGTAGTTTTTGAGTTATACCATTACATACAAATACATATTTTTCCTTATTATAGAGATAATATTAGTATAGATTAGTGATGTTACAAATTATTTCTCGCAAATAAATCCCTTTTACTATATAAAAACTCAAATATATTAAATAGTTTTATAAAACTTACCGAACCATATTCCAAATCATATTTATATGATTCAACTTTACCGGGCAGTTTGCCCTTCTTCCTGACAGGTATACAAGCAATACCCAGTTCTGATGCTAAAGAAAATGAGAAGAGGAAACCTCTAGCTTCCAAACCTATCAATGCTTCGACCTCCGGAAAGTTCTGTTTGATGGTCTGTATTAGTAAACTTTGCAGTAACTTGCATGTGGAACCATCTGATATGGCTGAAAATATATCCCTGAAAAATATATCGTAAATATTTTGATTATTATGATATAAAATACAATACAATAAGAAGAAAATCTAAGAGTAATTCTGAATTTTTTTTTCGCAGTCCAAATGCAAGAAAAATTAAGTAAATAATAGTTTTTTTTTTAATTGGATATAGTTCGGTGTTCCTGCCGCTCGATTGCCTCCTTCTCAGATAAAACAATGTTTTGTCGTTTGAAATATTCAACTTACCAGAATAAAATACCTGGTTTAGGAAAGTCAGGATAGCTTTGGATTTTACTTTTTAACTCTTTTATCTTGTTTTCAAAATCTTTATCCATGATGATGAGATTGTAATAGACACAAAATAAAAATGCAGTAGAGATTTGCCGCCTCTACTTTTGTCAATATTTATAGGATGCCTTACAGGCTTAAATTCGATAACTATGTTTTAAATAACTGCTGTCATATAGCATTTGTCGTTTTATTAAATAAAGTTAAAAAAAATGAAACAAAGTTACTTTTCAATGATTGTTAATTATAACCTTACTCTCATAAGTCAAATGAAAACTGTCAATAACTGATAAGATAAGGACTTTTTTATAAAGTCACGAGCATTTAATCTATTCATCCATTGGTCTTTAAAAATATTAGAAATAAAGTAATTATATAAAAAACATATATCTATGTCTATTGAGTTAATTCATTAAAATATGGCAATCTTTGTGTAAATCAGTATTTCTTCGAAAGACAATACAATACTTTATAAAAAAATAATTTTAATAGTGATGATAGTAATAGTTTTATAACACAAATGCCTTTGCTTTTACTTTTAACATATTTTAAAACTATAACTGTCAAACGTCAAACCAAATTCAAAATATTTCTATTCAACGGTTATTATAAAATTAAAATACAAATCGATATTATATTTACCAACATTATGTATAACTCAAAGTATTTTATACCAAGATAGGAATTACAAGCAAGCGGTATAAAATTTACAAGTTCCTATATTAATTTCCCGCCATTACGAACTTGTAAAACTTTCGCTAACCAACAATGTTATCGTCGAATGATTTAGAAAGGCTAATTGCAGAGAAGAGGTATGAGATAGAGAGGGAGAAAATTGATTTGGGCTTATCAAGATCACCGGATAATGTAAGTAAAAGTATAATAACTTGTTGCATTTTGCCGCCATATGATATCGATTTCTATACGTCGTCTGTGAAGTAACGCGTACTGCGTATTTCGTTTCAGTCTTTCAGTACATTCGAGACCGTTCTGTAATGTAGTCGCGTAGTTAATATCCCATGTTGTTTGTTTTGTAAATATTTTATCGTATTTCAAGTATTTGAATGTTAATATTTTTTGTTTGCTTTAAAAGTGTTTATTCATGTGTTAGAATAAGGTATGTATAATTTTTAATACATTATTTACTTCAAAATGTAATTGGCAATAAAATAATAAAACCTCTAAAAATAAAACCTTACGTATAATTTCTATTGTTTTAATTTATAAATAAAAATTATTCATTCTATTTAGTGTATTTTAAATTCAGTTAAATATTTTAATAAAAAGGTTAAAGGTTAAAGGTCTCGACCCATGATGGGCTCCATTTTCCGCAACTCCACGACTAGCGCGTATTTTGCGTGAATACACATATCTTTGAATATCTTCGCCGATATGTGCAGGTTGCATCACGATGTTTTCCTTCACCTAAGAGCGTCGGGTAAATATGTACATATGAAAATCGAAAAACACATTGGTACATGGCGGGATTCGAACTCGGGACCTGCAGTTTACAAGTCAAGAGCTTAACCCCTGAGCCACCGACGCTCTAAATATTTTAATAGCTAATTATCTAAAAACATTATTTATTAGACTACTTACAAAGTAGTTAAAATACAATGTTATTTGATTAAAAGATTAATTAAAAGAAAACAATCCACAGCATTGTAATTCTTAATACCAGACCTATTGATTACAGACAATAACAAAATAAAAATAAGAATAAACTATCATTAATATTATTTAAAGGATATCAAATTTAAAATGCAACTATTTTATCAATCTTCTTACTTATGTAATATATCTATACTAATATTATAAAAAAGAAATCTTTGTATATTTGTATGTATTGAAATAACTCAAGAACTACTGCACCAATTTCGAAAATGATTTCATCATTACAAAACTACATTATCCCTGAGTAACATAGGCTATATTTTTTTATTCCACCCAGATTAAGTCGCATACACCAGCCAGTATTTAAAAAAGTTTTTATTTTGTTTTTAATATTTAAAAAAAAAAACATACAGACGAATTGAGAACCTCCTCCTTTTTTGGAAGTCGGTTAAAACATGAAGGTAATCTGTAACCTTGTGTTAGATTTCATTGAAGTTCTTATTATCTCATTTCTAATTTAAAAGAGAATGGGCGATCTGGTCTACCTAGTCAACAGCAACAAGCCATATGTCGTTGGAAAGGTCTTTGCTTATACTTTATTTTTGTGTACGACGGTAAATGTGTAGCTTATGGAGTTATTAAGTTATTGTCAAAAATAATAGCAAAGTGTTTAGTTTCAATTAGCTTCTACTTAGAGCAGACTTACATCTATTGTACTGAAGTTGGTCAATATTTGCAGGGAATAGAGTTGGAAGTGGGGTGGGGACGTTTTTTTTAAAAAAAAAAACTGGCAAACTGGTTAGCGGGTACGTGGATTCGCCGAAAGAGCGAAACGACATCTGCTATTACATATGCTTTTTCTACCGTCCTGATGAAGCAGGGGACTCATTGGAACAAGATATTTCCCCTTCCTATGTGTACCCTACCCTGCCAAATTATCGTACCCTTCCCATCCTTTCCTTATGAGATAAAGATGGGAAGGTAAAGTGGACTAACATTAAGCCTCCCGCACACATTAGGCGATCGTTCACTACTTCGGCGAGTCCAGGTCGGCGTTTGGTCATTTGGCACCGTATATTTTTTTTAATGCAACGCGGACGGAGTCTCGCGTGCGTCAGTATTACATATTAAGGCTATAATCCTAACACGTGTGTCATCAAATGCCAAATAAATATTGATTATGCCTTAAAAGGTTAACATTACCGTAACAATGTACGAAAAACAAATTACAATCGAACCTGGATAGAGTCCAAGAGACCGCGATATTTGCTTATAGAGGTTTTTCTCTTTAATCCCAGTTTCTCGCTTATGGAGGTGGCTCGTCGGGACTAGAGACTGACTCTCGCTAATAAAGGTTTAACCAGCTTTGACAGTATATCCTTTATTTTAGGTCATTCGTGACTTAAATCTAGATAAACAATTTAACCTAGATTTTTTGTTATAGAATGTAGAAGAAAACAAAGAATATAACAACAGTAAGAAAGTACAGATATCAAAAAAAGTGTCTGAAAATAATAATGTGAAACAAGGAAATATATTAGAGAAGGAACGCAGTTCACTTGAGGAAGATATTCCTGCCGATTTAGAAAGATATATACGAGTAAGTTATAGTATAATATATTTTATTATTTGAGTAAGTTAGTAATTTTGTTAACTGTGATTTTTCTAGGATAGCCCATGGATTTTTGTAGTCGCGAAAATCCGCCGTGTTTAGCCTCTAAGGAATTTCCTATTAAAGCGTTGAATGCACTAGGATAGTATTTTAGTTGAGTAGCAAGTATCCGAACAAAGGATTTACTAATCTACTCTACTAAAATATTGCTGTTCGGACACATTTAGTTACTAAGTTACAATCCCAATGCGTAGATTTAGGCTTAAACGATTCCGAACAGTAGTAAATCTTTTGTTCGGATAAATCTACTTGCTACTCGACTAAAATACTATCCTAATGCGAACAAGGCTTTAAGGGTATAAGGCCGTTTACCAAAATATTTAAGTTAGAAAACACGTACATATCGAAACAAATAATAATTACAAAACTTTTTGGTAGTCAGTTAAAAATAACTCTCAACCAGTTTTGGCACTCATTTAAAAAAACTATATTAAATATTTTTTGCAGTCCATACTTTATATGGTAGACAGTCTTTGTTATTACTGTGTAGGTCCCATGTCCTCCCACATCACAAGCGATAAGATATGAATTATGCAGGAATGACGTCATACGAGTACCTACCGACACGCTTGGAAGCACGCAGACAAACAGACGAGTTTGATAGCATTTTATACAACGCTATAAGTATTTTATCACTGAATTTCCTATGACTAAAGCCTCGAACGCACTAGGATAGTATTTTAGTCGAGTATCAAGTATCCGAACAAAGGATTTACTAATCTACTTTACTAAAATATTGCTGTTCGGACACGTTTAGTTACTAAGTTACAATCCTAATCCGTAGATTAGGCTTAAACGAGCCCGAACTCTAGTAAATCCTTTGTTCGGATAAATGCTACTTGCTACTCGACTAAAATACTATCCTGATGCGAACAAGACTTAAATCTTACTAATATTATAAACTAGCGACTCGCCCCAGCTTCGCACGGGTGCAATGCTAATACTAAATACTATACAAAAAGGCGGAAAACATATACAGTCGAACCTCTATAAGCGAGAAACCTCTATAAGCGAGAAACCTCTATAAGCGAGAAACCTCTATAAGCGAGAGACCTGTATAAGCGAGAGACCTCTATAAGCGAGAGACCTCTATAAGCTAGAAACCTCTATAAGCGAGAGACCTCTATAAGCGAGAGACCTCTATAAGCGAGAAACCTCTATGAGCGAGAAACCTCTATAAGCGAGAAATCTCTATAAGCGAGAGACCTCTATAAGCGAGAGACCTCTATAAGCGAGAAACCTCTATAAGCGAGAGACCTCTATAAGCGAGACAAATATTGCGGTCTCTCGCTTATCCAGGTTCGACTGTATATTTTTAGTGGGTATTCTGGTCACCTTCTGTGGTCGGCGAGTCCCACACCCCCTACGCCATTGCACCTCCCGGCGCAGGGGTGCATAAACGCATTTCCTGACAAAAAAAAGCTTCGACTGTATATCAATATTGTTGCCCCCTTTCGTAATCCACGAAAAAATAGTTCTTTTAGTTAGAGTTTTGCACGTTCCTCCCGCCTGGTGTGTACTCAGCCTGTACTAATCAATGTAAAGGCATATTGTGTTGCCTTCGTGAAGTCTTCACCAAGAATAGAGTAATTTATGTTAACTTCGCGTGCTGGTAAACGTTTGTCTTGTCATTATTGTAGTACTATCTGTTGGTACACCGGGTTATAGCTGACGTGACCAGATATCCCGTTTTGAATGGAACTGTCCCGTTTTACAGTCATGTGTCCCGGTGTCCCCGGAATAATCTCTGGGACGCCAAATTATCCCATTTTCGGAAACCGTGAATTTGGATAGCCGAGCCGGCAGGGTCTGGTGTGGAGAATGCATATGCATACTATATTTTAGTTCCCCGCAGACGAAGCCGCGAGCGACTAGTTGTATTATATGTTTTACACATTCTTTTTCGACAGGAATGGTGTTAAGTCTTATGTTTGTTGCTTGTAATGTCTGTTAGTCACACTTTGACGCGTTTTTAGGTTGCTATTACATTTTGTTTATAATTACATCATTTTCTGTTGCGTTATGTGGATCAATTAACACTGGAGAATTCCAATGTAATTACAGTACTATAGACAGACTAGGGTATCAGGGGGGCTACTCAGAATACTTTTCGATTGGCGATATCGCTGATGGACTCGACAAAAATGTATGAAACTGATATGACATTAGATAGTCATGTGCTTGTCACGTGTGAGATATCGAACGTCATTGTCAGTTCCATACATATTTGACGTTCGCTATAGAATCGCTTCGTAGCGTACTTTGGGTAAGCCCCCTGACCCGGTGATAAGTCAAACTAAATTCACAGCTCACTAGAGACATCCTGCCGTATATATTTTTTTTCTTATATTATAAAGTGACAAACGAGCAAGACCACCAGGATTCGTTGAAAAATCCGAAGCGACCCCTGCCCATAGACATCCGCAATTGCAGATGCGTTGCCTACCCTTAATGTACGGAGGAGGAGACGCACAGCAAGAGGATAATAGCTCTTCCTATGTTACAAAGTGTACATTTTAGTAGCGTAGGTTTGAACAAATTGTAATAGCCACTCCGACGATTTATACGATGTAAATGTTGACGAGTTATTTTTGTTGCAAAACACGTATGTATTGCAATCATTGTCGATTGTTACGAAGTGTTATTTTTTGTGGGAAAATTCCTTTAATTGAGTAACACTTGAGAATCATTTCCATTCTTCGTCTAACATATGTACCTATGTCTTAATTCTTACTAATCTATATCTATACTAATATTATAAAGAGAGAAACTTTGTATTTTTGGATTTTTGGATTTTTGGATTTTTGTTTGTATTGAAATAACTCAAAATCTACTGAACCGATTTCGATAATTCTTTCACTATTAGAAAGCTACGTTCTTTGTGTCTAACATAGGCTATAACTTATTTTTAGCAAAGTTTAGGAAATAGGAATAAACAACGCATTTCTGGACCCTGTCGCAAAATTTCATTAAATTTTCCTTTTTATTGGCTTACGCTGGGAAACCGCTCGAGTTATATAAAAATGATGTACGAGACATTTGTAGAGCTAAAAAAGTTCTACAAAAAAGTCAGCGATGGCATATGTTTATCTTTTACGGTTTTCTCACAATTATCACTTTTTGTTTTTTGAAAATCAATTAAAATATGCACTTAATTTGCCGCGTTATTTTTTTGGTTTTAATATTAATCCTTATCCAAATAAGTGTGTCTATTATCAGGATAATTTAATGTAGATTAAAATCGTCCTTGACCTTATTTAAATCTGACGAATAGTTTAGAAGATATCGCGAACACAAGTAATAAGGGTAACCGAAAAATCATCTTACGAGCAATCTTACAAGCAAAAGCAAAGAAGAAATACAAAATAATTAGGACATTCTGATATTTAATTTAGTTAATTGAGTACATATCAAGTAAATATAACATTTTTTTCAATCCGAAGTTGGGGTTTGAAAATGGTTAATTTCGAAGCATCCATTATTACTGTTACAAGCTATTGTCTGTAACTTTTCTTCTAGACATGATTTTTTAATTCCGTAAAATATAACAAAATCCTTGGACCTTACATCAAATAGAAAAAAAATGGTTAAAAATTTCGACAGTGTTCTGTTTTAAATACTAACAGTTTGGCGATCAAAGTATAATGTTTTCACAATGTAGGTTGATACCTACGTATTGTCGGCGACCTCACGCTCCCCGGCGTCATTAACGCCATGATCGGGAGCGAGAGGTCCTGGGAAGCCGTAGCCTCCTTCTGCGAACACGTCATGTTGCAGAAGGAGGCGAAGGAACGAGAGCGCGAGGGGGACCCCTCAGCGCCCCCGCTCCGCCGAAAGAGAGTGGGTCGTAGACTGCGGCAATATGCTGCTGTCTCACCCACTCTAAACCCTTAATGAGGGAGCTGCTTGGCAGCTGACGCAGGCGGGGCTGTGGACGAAATCGACAGGTGCCCACGGTCCCGCCGTAATACGTTTGAGGGCGGTCAGGTTTTAGTGGGTATTCTGGTCACCTTCTGTGGCCAGCGAGTCCCACACTCCCTACGCCATTGCACTGCCCGGCGTAGGGGCGCATAAACGCATTTCCTGACCTTAAAAAAAAAAGGTTGATACCTACGCTACTTAGATGATGCAGTTCAGTGTTCAGATTCCTGTCGTACGGCTGAACGTCCGATGGTAGAATGGTGATGGTGAATTATTTTATGTAATTCCTGCGCACACCCTCCAAAATGTAGCCGGTAGAACACCGAGAGACTGGCCACTTTACGCCAGTGCTTAATATTGACTAAATTTAGTTTTTGGTCCGTCTCTCCACTGAATCCAGGGGTGCGAGTTGGTATTTGGATGCACCTGCCCAGATGTGACAGCAGTATTCCACACACGGCCAGATATGTGCTATGTACAGAATAAAACGCTGTCCCGGTGTGAAGTCCAGCCGCACCTTGGTAAGGACTCCGAGCTTCCTAGCAGCTACCTTTGCCTTAGACTCAATGAGCTAAGATCCGAAGATAAGATTCATGGTTAATATTAAACACCACGCGGACGAAGTCGCGGGCAACTGCTAGTATTATATATGACGGCGTAAGTTGTACGTTATCAGAATTACTATGGGTTATTATCACTTGTGGGCGGTACTGGGTGATGTCGGAATCAAGGAATACACTCTGCACTTCTCAATCACATTATAATTAGTTCAGATACATGGCTCACGGCCCATTTACCATACAAGCAATGCTTTCGTAACGATCTCTCATTATTGATTGATTAATGTCAGTACTCATCGAACACGTTATTCGAATTTAAACTAATTTCTTCTTCTCATTTCGACATATACAGGGTGTCCCAAAATTCAACGATAAGCCAGTGCCAGTGCATCACCAGATCGGTACCTGCATAGGGAAAATTAATAAAAAAATCTAACTCTTTTTGTTTAAAAGTTATGTTAACTTTTTTGAATTTAATTATACTTTGATACCTTACCCCATTCAATTAGCCACTGTCTCTTGAGCGATAAAGATATCCATGCTTTTTTTTTGTAATGGGTAGCTTAGTAACATAGCTAATAATTGCAGTTGAAAACGGGACATAAATATCTGTAGTTTAAGTACAAAAAAATAATTACTTTAACTGTTTGCTTGAAATTTTCGAATATTTTAACTTTTCATTAACTTTGTCATGCTGCCGTGAAAAAAAAATGTATGGAGGGTACCGTGGCATGTTGTTACAAAAGTTGGCGCATCTCATCAAGATTCTAAAATGGTACAATGTTATGGTAGAAACATGCAAGAACCCTGTTAATATTTTTTTCAAGTACTGAAAAGGATTATTTTGCATAGTTTCAAAGAACTTTACTAAGTGTTTAAACAAGTTTTAAGTTACAGATTCGTGTATAATTACCTTTATTTACACGTGTTGGGATACGAGCGTGTTAGATACTATTGATAAGTCGGAGTAAAACAGGTAGTAAAGTCATATTAAATGGACCCCCTGGTGTACTTTATTTCTTAACTTTACTGAAATAAAATAACAATTATGAGTTTCATTTAAACCATCATGAGCATCACCACCACCAACTAGACAGAATTTAATCGAAATAATTAGTTTTTGTTTTTTCTCTACTGTGATTGTGATGGTGATGATGATGTTGCACTCCGACTTATTAATAGATGATTTCTAATACGCTCGTACCTCAAAACGTGTAAACAAATGTTTTTATACACGAATTTGTAACTTAAAACACTTGTTTGAACACTTAGTAAAGTTCTTTGAAACTATGCAAAATAATCCTTTTCAGTACTTGAAAAAAATATTAATAGGGTTCTTGCATGTTTCTACCTTAACATTGTACCATTTTAGAATCTTGATGAGATGCGCCAACTTTTGTAACAACATGCCACGGTACCCTCCATACATTTTTTTTTCACGGCAGCATGACAAAGTTGATGAAAAGTTAAAATATTCGAAAATTTCAAGCAAACAGTTAAAGTAATTATTTTTTTGTACTTAAACTACAGATATTTATGTCCCGTTTTCAACTGCAATTATTAGCTATGTTACTAAGCTACCCATTACAAATAAAAAAGCATGGATATCTTTATCGCTCAAGAGACAGTGGCTATTTGAATGGGGTAAGGTATCAAAGTACAATTAAATTCAAAAAAGTTAACATAACTTTTAAACAAAAAGAATTAGATTTTTTTTATTAATTTTCCCTATGCAGGTACCGATCTGGTGATGCACTGGCACTGGCTTATCGTTGAATTTTGGGACATCCTGTATATATGCGTCCCCCTACCAAGGGGCCATCCTAGCCGGGTCGCGGATATACTAACAAAGGGCTCCAAGGCCCGGTAAGGAGACGGAGGAACACCGCGGGGGTCAAGTGGGTAGTCCGGCCTTTATCAAGGCCGGGAGGACCCGCACGAAGCCTGCTCTCCCCTCGCAGCAGGGACGGTGAAGTGAATAATAATAGCATTCACCCGCGAAACCAAAAAAAATAATATTATATATGCGAAAGTTTCAATGGATGGATAGATGTTACCAATCTCTAGAACAGCTGATGTAACAAATAGTCTTTTTTTATATTACAAAGTGGCACACGAGCAATGTGTCACCTGGATTCAATAAAAAAGGCGACCGCTGCCTATAGACATCTGCAATTGCAGATGGGTTGCCATCCCTTAATCTACGGAGGAGACGCACAGCAAGAGGATAATACCTCTTCATATGCGTCCACTCCCCCGCGAATCCACTTCCTCTTCCCATCATTTCCTTTTAAAAAGAGGATAGGAAGGGAAAGTGGACTAAATGAGGCCTTCGGCACCACACTCACACGAAACACGGAATTGCTTTCATTTGACGCGTGTCTTCTGTGTGCTCGTGGTATCTACTGGGCGAGCAAATTCGTGCGAAGATGTTAAAGCGGCCTTTACCACTATCAAAACATAGTCTGGAAGACCCCATAGACTATTACTAAAGTTTTTAATTCCACACCGGCGGGGTTGCGAGCTACAGTTTTCATAAGGGTATTTAAAATCGTTTTCATATCGATCGATTATGAATTAATAAATATTACTAGACATTATTTACATAACTCTTTACTACTAAAGTCAATTTACTCGTCTTAAGTAAACAGTTATAACTTTGTATTGAAATATTTACTTAGAATAACTGTCTTTGACCGTCCTATAGGGAGAATTATTAAGGCTAAAGGTAAGCGCCCATCGCAAAAGAGTAAAGAGCTGAGCGGCCCCATTTTCTACTTTTATATGAAACTGCATACTTGTGTCTCCACCACCAAAGAGATATGAGATGTGTCAAAAAGAGCCGAAATGTTCTGGAGAGCCGAGCTGTGTGAAATGAGACAGCTGCGTTATGCCGTTGGGCTCGCTTAGCTCAGCTCTTTTTTGGTGGGGACGCAAGCACTTTTGCGACGGGCGCTCGGCTTTACGTCACTTCTTGGCAAAGTTAATAGTAATAGAAGATATTAAGTAAGATAAATCAATCGAAAGATTATTTAGATTTACTTTTTTTCGTACTAATTTTCGGATCGATTCATGGATTGAATATTGATAGCAGAGTATCAAGAGACACTTCATGACCTTTGTTAATATAATGCATTTGGCGTGCAGTATGACTCATGCATTCGGTCTGCAGACGTCCTCATTGTCTGAATTGGCACCGGTTATTTAGATTACTGCTTCCATTCTTATGTTATCCTGGTACTTTATTATTTATAACTAGCTGTTGAGCACAACTACGTCTGTGTATATGCGAAAAGTTCAACAGAGATCCGTTTGTCCGTTCTGGAGACACCTCACATCCATCTATACATCCATACTTTTATAATATTAGTAACGCTTCGACTTCATTAGACCGAGTTCGTGATAAAAATGGAGATTTTGCTTGAGCTCAAGTCCGTTTTCATCGCGAATTATGTCCAATGAAACCTAGGCATGAGACAATTATCCAATGGTTTTATTGTTAAAAACATACTTTTTATCTCATTTTTTCTCAATGATAATGAGAGGGACGTGAATACCTTATACAAGTGTTTTGACAATGTAAACGCATTAATAATTTGGCGTGCTAGATAATAATTTGGACAAGACCGCAGTCCATTTGTTTAATGAGACGCATTTCCCCTCCCTGCCCTACCCTGCTACCCTGGCGCGCCTGGCTGCCGCTCCTTAACTGAGGTAATATCGTTATAAATAAATTATACTAGCTATATACCCTTACTTTATTCGGATTTAAGTAGATTTAGTGCTTCGACCTTTTTATAAAAGGATAAAATTACTAGCTCCTTTATTTTTTCTTGTCATCGACAAGAAGTGGATTCTTCCTCTTTGTTATTTTTCTAATTTAGGGAAATGGTAGACTGTTTTTTAATTCATTTACGAAATTAACCTTTTGCCCACTTTTTTAAATTACTTAATGTATGGGGAAAGGCCACAAATTATATTTCATTAATATTAATAAATGCGAAGATTCGGATGGAGGTTTATTACTAATTATCTCCAAAACGGCTTAACTGGCTGAAAAGCCACAGATGTAGAACATAGTATGGAATACATATGCTAACTAAGTATTTAATTATGCGCGAACAAAGTTGCGGGGAAAAAATAGTATCATATTACAAACAAATTAATGCGGCTAGAACTCACGTGTAGTATTCCGGTAACGGCACCGACTAGTTGCGGACTCTTCGGGAGTCCATCTTTATGGCGAGTGCTAGTTATTTGATACTTAACTTCGGTTTGTTACAGTTATCATTACGGTAACGGTACCTACGAGCATCGAATAACTAGCACTCGCCTTGAAGATGGACTCACGAAGAGTTTGAAACTAGTCGGCACATTTACCGGAATATTACACGTGAGTTCTAGCCGCATTAATTAGTATGATAATGTCTCAGTTATAACAATTTAATTATACTTCAATGTAATTATTAGGTCACACCCTTATTGGGAGCGGTCCTATGCTTCAGTATGGACATAGTTAGGCTCGGCTAATGTTCTGTAACTAGCGGTTGTTTGTTAAAATAATTCGTTATTAGTTATAGTGTTTTAAATTAAATATTGGTGGTGATTTAAGTGTTTTTGATATGTAAGTTTTAATTTTTTTTATCAAGTATACATTACTTCAAATTGGGTATTTGACTGATTTTTGGAAACAGTTTTAAATGATTGTTTAGTTCATAATTAGCACGCTGTATTCATATTTCGAGGAATTTCTTCCGTTTTATTAATTAAAATCGATAATAAAGTTCAAGTTTGACAATCTTGTCAAAGAACGACATTTCTGTAATGGCGCCTGTCTACGAGCAAGTGACGTCAAAAGATCACAACTAGAGATGGGTAAAATATATCACTTTAGTGAAAAGAGTGATATATATCCTTTCACCTTGATGATATATACCACTCTTTTAAATCAGTAGCTCACTAATTAATTTGGAATAAACTTTAAAAAAGTAAAGCAATTACCATTAAAAAGGGTTTTTAAATACTTTGCTATTTAATGGTACTTGAAAATATATTGTAAGTAGATATCGTATTTGTTTTTTTTTTAATACGTAGCGAAAAACAATACTGCTTTCTCTACTCTTGTCTCAAACGTAACAGGAAAAATTTGTTAAATATCCTCTTTCTTTGTCCCTGTCCCTTTGAGTCACAAATCCAAAATCAGACGCTTGCCGTTTTTTAAGGTGAAAAGATATATATCACTCTTTTCACTAAAGTGATATATTTTGCCCATCTCTATTGTTTACATTTCGATGGAGCAAGCTACGTCAAAGTGGGCGTGACCAATCACAAAACGTTTCATGCCGCAGATGAAATGTCATAAAAATCTTGTATTTTATATCGTGAAATATTCGAAAAATTACACTATTTTGATTGATTGATACCGAAATAAGTCTAATCATATAATAATCTGATAGGATGATCACAATCCATAGCATATTTTTGATAGTGTCAAATACCCAATTATAAAACAATGTCGCTTTCTCTGACCCTATATCCCTATGCATGTTTAAATCTTTAAAACTACGCAACGGATTTTGATGCTGTTTAATACAGTGATTGAAGAGGAAGGTTTATTTCTATAAGTAGCGACCCGACCCGGTGCAATTAATAATATGGCTGTTATATACAACGTTCACAGCTTTTCTGTAGTGTATTTTGTATCAGCATAACACCCGTGCTAAGCTGGGGCGGATTGCCAATTTTTATCTTATTAACATTTTATTTATTTTCAACTTATCGTAACTTTATGGTTCGTCATGTGCTTAGGATTCCTAATCGAATTTTAAAGTATGTAAGAGCTGCTTATTTGGGACGGCCGAGTTGTCGGCGCCAGGTTGGCCGTCCCAGGTATCGCTGGATCGATGTGGCTGAAAAAGACATAAGGAAGCTCCGCGTCCGCGATCGGGTTGGGATCGCGCGGAATCGCCAAATTTGCAGAGATTTCTTTTCAGAGGCCAAGGCCCACTTCGGGTCATCGTTTCACCCTAGTTAGTTAGTTTTTTAAGTGCCGCTTACAATGTAACAGACGTCAACATTTATATGGAATTTAGAGTTAAAGTATGATCTGTTAAGTCTTTGTTACATATTTAATTGTAGTTTCAGTATTAGTCTTATAAAATGGCGTGACTTAGATTAAATCTAATAAATACTAATCAGAGTAACCGTCAGTTAAATTGACAATATTATCTGATGAGAAATAAGAAAACGAAATTAAAAGATATGTTGTTCGTATAACACTTTCACATTTTTATATAACCCCAATAGCTCATTGGTTTAAAATACGGCCTTGGATGTAAAGGGTCACAGGTACAAAACCGCTATTTAATATATTTGGTCAGGGGGTCACTAACGTACATGCGCCACAAAGCGATTCGATAGCTAACATCATAAATGTATCGAACTGACAGTGACGTTCGATCTTACACATGACAAGCACATGACTTATCAAATGTCATTGTCAGTTTCATCAGTCGATTCCACTAGCGATATCGCCAATCGAAAGATATTTTCGGCAACCCCTCTTCGCCGATCATTTTCAATTACTCAAAATGAGGTATATTTTTCGATTTTCAAACTCAAATACTTCGCATAAAATAGCTACTTGAGTACACTTAAGTGTCCCTTAGTTACTCCCTTTAGTATCGTCAAAGTCAAGGCCTTTGGCCTTGCTACTGAAGTTTGAACCGTAATATATTTCATTACGTAATATTTAGCCGAATTGGAAGCTAGAGATGAAATACTGCATTACGCGATGCGCATGTGGAATGCACAAATCGATAAAGCTCAGTTTAAACCGGGATCAACAAGGGGAGGTGGATAGTTGGGATTTAATGTATATGGTACTAGCTGTTGTGCGCGACTTCGTCCGCGTGGAATTAAATAATATAACCTATGTTACTCGGGGATAATGTAGCTTTGTAATGGTGAAAGAATTTTTGAAATCGTCCCAGTAGTTCTTGAGTTATTTCAATACATACAAAAATACAAAGTTTCTCTCTTTATAATATTCATATAGATTAGCGTGCGTTGAAAAGCGCCTGTAACGTAGGCTTGCTTATTACTTCTAAGGTAAAAGGTAACATTCGACCCATGATGGGCTCCATTTTCCGCAACTCCACGACTAGCGCGTATTTTGCGTGAATACACATATCTTTGAATTTCTTCGTGCGAAGATCTTAAAGCGGGCTCTACAACTGTCAAATTCTTTTTTGAGTTATTTCAATGCATAAAAATAAAATTGTATGTATTGAAATAACTCAAGAAGTACTGGGCCGATTTCAAAAATTCTTTCACCACTAGAAAGCTACATTATCCTCGAGTAACATAGGCTATATTATTTCATTCTACGCGGACGAAGTCGCGCACAACAGCTAGTATTAATAAGGAGTATAGGACTCTTACCAACATTGTACGAGTATCATTTAATCATCGCTCGCCACTCCATGTTCAAGTTCGCGTGTCCATTGACTAAACTTGGACATGTATTTGCATGTTGCAACTTACAGGTCTTTGACCGGAACACGGAAGATATTTCAAACATTGCATATAATCTATATTAATATAATAAAGAGGAATGATTTGTATTTTTTGTGAACTGTACAGTTTGACTTACACACGTTAATTTGAACTGCGCAGTCAAACTGTTCAGTACTTACATATTGTTCAAAGAAACGGGACTCTTGCCATAATTTAGCTGTTTGAGCTCCCGATATTTCGGCACAGTTGCAGACTGAAATGGTCACGGGCTGACGTGGTGCGGTAGTGTTGAAAAATGTTAAAGGTAGTCATATCTGTCTATCTTTTTAGGGCCCGTATATGGTAGTAAAAATCACGAAAGTTTAAAGTTATATATGTTCAGTACTTAGTGTTTTAAGGGACAATATTTTTTTATAGGGATTATTACGTTTTTTTTTAATTTATGTTATTGCCATAAATACTCACATTGTCATATCTATTAGTGTAAGCGTTTGAGCATAAAATTGTTGTAATTTCTATTTATTGCTGTTAGTAAACGCGATATCGCGTAAAATTATTCAGCGTAAAAAATCTTTTAAATACACATCTGTCTTATGCATATTTTTTATGCGTTGATAAGTATCTAATTATAAGAAACGATTTGTATTTTTGTATGTATTGAAATAACTCAATAACTGTGCTGATTAAAAGAAAATGTTAGGTAGCTACATTATAAGTAACATAGACTTTATTTGTAAATTTCGGAAGTTGTGAGGAACAATTAGTTATTTATAATTTATTAAATTATTACACTTTTACGCCACACAAAAATACAAAATTGGATTATTCCATAAAACAATGTGTGTATTAAAATATATATTTTATTTTTCGTGTATTTACAATAAGTATTTTTTTTTATTTTTGTCTATCTGTCTATATTGTAGCGTTGTACGGGATTACCGGTGATGTTGAAGGCGGGCGAGTACTCCCCCAACAACCCGTTGGTGCGCGGCGAGCGGCCGGCGCCGGGGGGCGATGTGATGCTCGGACTGGGCGAGTACGAACGCAGAAGGAACACATTGCGTAGGATACGGCAACAACAGTATAGGGAATACTTAGACCAGGTGAGTCTTCTACAAGTCCTGGGTTCAAATCCCGCCGTGTACCAATGTGTTTTTCCATTTGTCAATTTATTTAGACTTCTATCCGACGCTCTTAAGCCTTGTTCGCACCAGGATAGTAATTTAGTCGAGTAGCAAGTAGCAGTTATCCGAACAAATGACTACTGTTCGGATTCGTTTAAGCCTAAACCTACGCATTAGGGTAGTAATTTAGTAATTATATGTGTCCGAACAGCAACATTTTAGTAGAATAGATTAGTAAATCCTTTGTCCGGATACTTGCTACTTGCTACTCGACTAAAATACTGTCCTAGTGCGTACAAGGCTTTACGGCGAAGAAATTCAAAAGATATTTTTGAAGTCCTGCACTGGGCCAGCGTTGACTATGACCTAGTCACTCCTTAGGGTAGGCTTGCCGCCCTTCAGTGGGGACGTATAATGATCACGAAAAATAATTTCCAGCAAGCGAAACTAAAACAAGAAGCAAAAGAGAAAGCGGAGAGAGAACGTCGCGAAAGAGAAGAGAAAGAACGCGAAAGAGAAGAGAGAGAACGCGAGAGGAGAGAGATAGAGATAGCCAGTCCAATCGGAAGGAGAGCCAGTTTGAACTACCACGACGTGTCTTGTGGCAGCAACAATACTTATATAACGTAAGTATCGAAAATATATTAGAAATGTTGAATTGGTTGTTCAAATTCATTCATAATACACACACATACAGGGTGTCCCGTAAGTCGACGCCAAAACTGACACAGGTGATAGAGCAAGTCCTAAGAGACACCAGAAAAATATAAAAAAAATCTACATCTAATAGTTTATTATCACCTGTGTCAGTTTTGGCGTCGACTTACGGGACACCCTGTATTTTTTTTATATATTAAAAAGTGGCAAACGAGCAAGCGGCCACCTGGATTCGCTGAAATAGCGAAGCGACTGCCCATAGACATCCGCAATTGCAGATGCGTTGCCTACTCTTAATCTACAGAGGAGACGCACAGCAAGAGGCTAATTCCTTTTCCTATGCGTCCCCTTCCCCGGAAAATTCACTTCCCCTTCCATGATTGTTTATAAGAAAAGAATAGGAAGGGAAAGTGGATTAAAATGAGGCCTCCGGCATCACACTCATAGCACAAACATGGAATAGCTTCCATTTGACGTTTGTCTTCTGTGTGTGTGGTATCTACCGGGCGAACCGGACAATTCGTGCGGAGATGTTAAAGCGGGCTCTACCACTGATGAAGTTAACTGTGAGTGTATATGTTGCAGTAAGGTGGACACCGGCGTGCAAGTGGAGAGCACGCGCCCGCTCTCTGTGGCGGTGCAGACGGACGACGTGCACCTCTACCAGGTCAGTTTAGTAGTTCAGTAGTTAATAATAAATGAAAAATGTGTCATCACCAGCTCACTATACGTCCCCACAGAGGGGCGCGGAGCCTACCCCCTAAGGGGTGCCTAGGACATAGTCAACCACGCTGGCCAAGTGCGGGTTGCTCGACTTCACACATATCTTTGAATTTCTTCGCCGATATGTGAAGGCATCACGATGTTTTCCTTCACCGTAAGAGCGTCGGGTAAATATGTACATATTTAATTCGAAAATCGAAAAATGTGTAATTGTAAAAAAATGAATTATGACGGCAACATAAGGGGTTTTTTGGTTTCGCGGGGAACGCTTTTATTAACTTCGCCGTCCCTGCTGCGAGGGCAGCTTTGTGCGGGGCTCCCGGCCTTGATAAAGTCCTGACTACCCGCTAAGCCCCCGCGGTGTTCCTCCGTCTCCTTACCGGGCCGTGGAGTCCATTGTTAGTATATCCACGACCCGGCTAAGACAACATAAGGGTAATATTAAATTATTAGAGTAGAAAGTGGTAATAAAATGTACCGTAACGATTTTTAGATGCCTCTAGTACATCAGAAGTTAACTGAAGCGGAGAGAGAGCTGTCCCCGCACGTGGCGGGGGAGGGGACTACAGGGCAGGGGACGGGGACGGGGACAGGGGACTGGACGCACTGGAAGGACAGGAGACGAAGCTATGGAGACTACGATGGTTAGAAATGTAGATTATTGAAATTATTTTAGTTTATATAAAATCTTACATTTATATGGGAGTGAAACATATTACGAAAGTAGTATGTAATGACTGGAATTGAAGGGAAGTGTGAGCGAGACGGTGCGCGAGCGAGATGGACTGAGAGTGGGAGAGTATTCGGCGAAGCGCGAACGACGACTGACGACGAATGACGATCTCTCTTGAGTGTAATTAAAGTGTTTTCTAAACCAGTATTTTAATGATATCTATTATACCCTTTTTCTACAAATAATATATTATGTTCTTATTAATTTTTATTAGTATTTCTAAAATAAAATAATTTAATAGTAATAAATATCTATCAATCGTTAATACGTCTCAAGCCTTAGAGCGAGAAAAAAGGTTAAGATTAAATTTTAAAAAATGCTTTTTAAAATTATATTCTAATGCTTACTTTTGATGAGAAAGGATAGTGTGGGGGAGATAAAAACTGTAATCGTACGGCTACATTAGACCCATATTACGTAAAAAAACGGCCTTACGCCGAAGTAAAAATTCAATTTTTCACGCGTAAGAATTCTGCTGACTTAATACTTGATAACTGATATAAAAAATCGATTATTCTAGATAATACAGGAGTGAGAAATATTAAGAAGCCGGCGGTTTTCGACGCTGATGAAATACATATGAGAAATATTCAAGCGGAAAAGGTAAGCGAAAATGAAGAAAATCTTTTATAAATAAATATTTAATGTTTTTTTGATTAAATGAATTATTTATTAATTTTCACCTTTTCTTTTATATTAAACTAAACTAACGAACAAAATCGGGACGTATGCTGACAAACATATAATTTAAATTTTTTTTTTTTTTTGTTATAAAGTTAATATATCACTTATATTTATTAAATACGCGCTAGTCGTGGAGTTGCGGAAAATGGAGCCCATCATCAAACCTTTAACCTTTTTTTTATATCACTTATACAAATATGCTTTTTTTATATTAAATACGGACATATTATTTTATTAACTCATATATCTATACTTATATAGAGGAAAACTTTGTATTTTTGTATGTATTGAAATAAATCAAAAAATGGGCCGATTTCAAAAATTCTTTCACTCATAGAAAGCTACATTAACCTCGAGTAACATTGGATATATTATTTAATTCTACAGACGAAGTCATAACAGCTAGTAATTTAATATTAATATTGAAGAACTTATTATTAAAAGGACTAGAACTATTTCTAAATAAAATTTAATACAGGTCTGACCTGGGTAAACGAGAAACCTCTATAAGCGATACAAATATCCCGGTCCCTTGATTGGACTCTTGTTAATCGAGGTTAGACTGTATTTATAATATTATTATTGTAAAAGTATGGAAAAAAATTTTTTTTTGTTAGGAAGCGTTGTCTCGCCGTCAGCGTCACCAGCAGGAGTTGAGGAACCAGATCCTCGAGCAGCAGAGGATACGCGAACAGAGGAGGAGTCGGGAGAAGTCAGTAGTTATAATACTATGATAAGGGAATATGAAAAAATCTACATATTTTATGGGGAAAATATAGGAATTAGTTTTCTTTGCAGGGAAAAAAAGGATTATTAGATTATCATTTTTTAGTGTTTTCTGTAAAATTAGTATTTAATTAATATATTTTGTGAAAATTAAAATTTAAAATTTAAAAAAAAATTAAGATTTAAAAATATATATGTTAAAATATTTCCATACATTTTTTTTTAATTTTTGTGTGGAATTCACAAGTTTTTTTGTATAAAATTGATCTCTCTTTATATTACAGAATGTTAGAACAAGCGGAAATGCGTCGTTTAGAAGAACAACTGCGCGCTTTAAAATCTGCGCAAACACAAGAGACGTACAGACAGATGGATCAGAACGAATATGTATGTATATCTATACTAATATTATAAAGAGAGAAACTTTTTATTTTCGTATGTATTGAAACAAGTCAAGAACTACTAGACCGATTTCTTTTACTATTATAAAGCTACATTATCCCCGAGTAACATAGGCTATATTATTTAATTCCGGACGAAGTCGCACACAACAGCTAGTTCACTATATAAATACGAAAGTTACTATGGATGGATATTTGAAGATATCCCTAGAATGGATTAACAGATCTCAATGTCACAGATGTAGAAACAAAGAAAAACACAGGCTACTTACTATGTTATAGTATCGCACAGACGAAGTCGCGGGCGACAGATAGTGGTCCATAAATCTCGAAAATTTTAAATGTAATAATAATTTATTTCAGATGAAACACCAATCATCGGAATACGAGAAAAAGAGAATTCTACTCCAAAACGAGATAGAAAAAGAAAAAAAAACTCTCCTAAGATCGACCTCATACAAACCTGTCACCAACCTGTCACGTGACACGACACAAACGTCACACAGCGAGACTACAAAACTACCATATTATTACCAAAACAAAGATAAACCACCATATTCAATAAACATACCGGAAAATTCTATATTCTCACAAAACTACGATATCGAAAGTTATTTGAGAAAGAATCTTAATCCGACACGAGAGAGTCTAATTTCTAATAACTTGAGAGAATTGAGAGCGAATATAGATATAAATAAACCTGTCCAAGATAATAAAAATATTAAAGATTATTACACAAATGATAAAACTAGAGACAAGTACACGGAAAATAAAAACACAAGAGATAATTACACTGAACATAAAAACACCAGAGAGAATTACACTGAACATAATACTAGAGACAATTACACAAATGATAAAACCAGAGATAATTACACTGAGAATAAAAACACAAGAGATAATTACACTGGTAATAAAAATACTAGAGACAATTACACAAATGATAAAACCAGAGATAATTACACGGATAATAAAAACACCAGAGATAATTACACTGAGAATAAAACCCGAGACAATTACACAGAAAACAAAAATACCAGAGTTGATTACACAGAAAATTACACTGAAAATAAAACTATAGAAAATTACACTGAAAATAAAAATACACGAGATAATTACACAATTAATAAAATCACTCGTGATAATTACACTCAAAATAAAAACACCCGTGCAAATTACACAGATAATAAAAACAACAATATAATAATAGAAAAAGCATTAATTCATACACAACCGAAACGCAACAAAGACGATACCTTACTCATTCCCGTATTAAAACATTCACCAATTAAATCTAAAGATTTCCATGAGAATACAGAATTAAGTAAGAAAATGCAAATAGTCGATGATAAATGGAAAATACCCGCCGTACAGAAAAATATATTAAAAACATTACCAAAGGAAAACGGAAAGAATATAAATATTTTAACCCAATTAGGTTCGATTAGAAGACAATTGCAATTAGAACAGTTAAAGTTAGATATGAAAGATAACGATGACTGACTGTTTTGTTGTTTGCGTCATTTCAAAGGGTTTTAGGAAAAAAAATATAAGAATAAGATAGGAAATAAAGTTTGCTGGTCAAAGTTAAGGGTTGATTTTTTACGGGGTTATTTAGCGCGATTAAAGAAATTGTGTTTTTTTTTTGCTGATCAAGAATAGAACGGATTTTTTTATTTTACGTGTTACTATCGCTATTTTTTTTGTATTTTTTTTTGTTTTGTTTTTTTTTTCAACGAAACTTTTAAAAGAGTGTTTAAAATCGATTTATTTCTTTTAAAATCGATTTGCGTACAAATGATGACGACTGTTACATTGTAAGCAGCGCTTACTTTAAGATTCAATTTAATATTCGATAAAAATACAAATATATCTAAAAAAAATGTATTGTGCTTAATCGAATTTTAATAGATTATTAATATTTTTATTTTTCTAACAAAACAAAGATATTTAATTTTGTACGGCTTTTATACTACATTTAATTGGAATAGAAAACGTCCATAAATATGTACGAGAGATATGAAAATGTATGAAAATAAGTTTAGGGAAATGACGCAAATACTGCAAAAAATCCTTCCAATTATTGGCCTAATTCATTGCTTCTAGGAATTAAATTTAAAAAAATAGTGGCTTGAAAATGTTGCCTTAATTAATAATACGCATTTTTACTATATTCATTAAAATGTAGTCAATTAATTCAAAAAATATTAAGAAAATTGTATGCCAATATTCAATAATTTAATAATATTACAGTATAAAATTTAATAAAAAAATAACTAAGCTTCGTTAGTTAGTAATTATTAATAAAAAATATTAACTTATCTAGAAAAAACTCTAAATTTAAAAAAAAAACCGCGTAAAATACCATTTTTGTAATTAATAAAAAACTCTTGTGTCAATGGAAACTTGTAGATATTTAATTTTTATTCAAAAGTTAAACTATCTGTCTTTTTTCCTCTTTTTTTATTATTTTTCCAATATTTGTTTGCAAAATTAAAGATTTTTTTCTTCAAAATCTTTGATACTGAATTAATAAATTAGCATTTGTATTAATAATTTCATAATAATTATTAAGTTATGTTTGTTCTTACAAACACAAAAGTTACCAAAGTTTATGTTCACTATTAATTGATTATTATTAATAATTATTATTTTATTGCACGTTGTACGATTAGCATAATAAAAAGCATGTTGTGATGATATTTTTAAGTTTTCTATATTATTTTGTAAGAAACGTTTAATTGAATTAATTAATAAAATATATTATTTCGCATTTTATTTTGTTTATTTTTCCTTTTTTTATGCACATTATTTCATGATCATTATTTAATAATTATTAATAAAGTAAGCAAAGAGATATACATTGATGGAGCGCTCCATAGTAATTTTTTAGACGTTAAAATGCGTGCCGAAAAGAAATTATTAAAAAAAGAAAATTGAGAAAAGAGTTTACATTCGGTCGACTTTTAATGTCGGCAAATGTAATTTCGAGGTCAACACGAGGGGAAATCTCCCTACGTGAGACCTCCGGAGGTCAAAGAAAATGCCTCACTTTTAGGCTTCGAGTGTTCCATCTATAGTATAATATATCTTTGATAGTAAGATTATTAATAACAAGTACATTGTCTAGCGAAATCTAGGCGAATCGTACATTACAATAAAAAGGCGTAAAATATAATAATATCTAATTTATAAAAATATAATAACTACATATAGTAAGAGAGGGATACGAACTATTTTGATGAAAAAAATCGATTTGTTAATCACTCTCTTGCAATTATTAATAATCCATAATATCCAATCCATACCTACTAATTATTGAAATAAATGCTTTTAAATTTGGAATTGACATGTTTGTAAGAAAAAGAAAAGACTGTGTAAGGGTAAGAGAAAAGAGCTTGGGAAAGGAAAAGTGAGATTTTTGATCGGAAGGTAATAATTAGATTTTTAATATCTATATAAAAAGCTTCTAATTTGGATATTTGCCAAATTATAGGGAATAATCGTAAAATATTTCTGCTTGTAATTTTTCCAAAAAAAAAACATAGTATTTTATTTTATAGGAAAAATATAGTAAATTATTACGAATACGGTTAAAATTATAGTACGCTTGATGTAGAATTATCAAACTTGAATATTGTAAAAAAAGTTTTGTTTCAAAAAACAACTTTTCCGTGGCATCTGCCGAAACTAAGGTAAAAAAAAACAAATTATTGTCTCTGGTCATAGAGTAATAGCATGTTTTTCGCAAGAAAACCGATAGTTAAGCATTATATTCAAATCTAGAAAACAGGTAGATTACAGACCTAGTGTAATAATTTTCCTAGATGATTAATGTAGAAGTTTTGTAGTAATTTATTTAATTTCAATAAAGTTTTAGATATCATTTTGTTTTTTATTACTAATCTGATATCCTGGTATTGCCCGAACCGAAACATAATGATCCTCGCCATTTTGCGGAAAAATATAGAACTAGTTTTGACATACATTAGAAAATTATGTCGAGGATTTTATATTTTGGTTACTCTTTAAATATAACAAAGTTACAAATCGTTGTCATTTTCATTCTATTATAAATAAACTTTTTTTGGGAATCACTTTCCAAGTTATTTTTTAATAAAAGGAGCGAATGACGATATATGACTTTACTAAACTTTAACTAAATGGCAAATCAAGTATCAATTAGAGCAACTATTCAGGAATGGCAGCTTTGACTATACGAATAGAATGTGACTCTCAAAAATGACTACAGTGGCCTTACCCAACATGCTTTTCGATCGGCGATTTCGCTGATGGAATCGACAAATTTGTATGAAACAGACATTGACGTTCGATATCATGATTTTATTGTATGTCAATGTCGATTTCATACATTTTTGTCGATTCCATCAGCGACATCGCCGATCGAAAAGCATGTTGGGTAAGCCGAACAGAAAGAGACTGCTGCGAATAACTGCACTTTCTTTCCTAAGAAGTCTCTCATTTGACTATTCTCAGCACTCCTACCATTTTCTACATTATTTTTAAGTATTGCCAGGACACTAATAAATTCCTTGGTAGTAGAAATTAAAAAAAAACACAAACAAATCAATCAATATTTTTATTAAATCACTTTTTTTGTAAACATCCATAGAAATATGTATTCATATACATTTATCTTATTAGAAGCCAATCTTAAACATAATTTACCTGCTTTAATAACCTTTAATTTTCCAAGGTTGAAAGTTTGAAAAAACCTTTTTCGTTAGCACTAAAGAATAGTTTACTATAGATTTTTATACTAAATCTACACTTAGTGCCACCCTTAGTGAACACATTTAACAGAAATTGAAATAAAAACATAGTCAAACAAGAATGTTTGGCCCGGTGAGGCGCTATCGGTAGGTTAAGGAAAATGACATAAAAGCCTTGTACCAGGATAGTATTTTAGTCGAGTAGCAAGTATCCGAACAAAGGAGTTACTAATCTATTCTACTAAAATGTTGCTGTTCGGACACATTTAGTTACTAAATTACTACCCTAGAGCGTAGGTTTAGGCTTAAACGAGTCCGAACCGTAGTAAATCCTTTGTTCGGATAAATGCTACTTGCTACTCGACTAAAATACTATCCTGGTGCGAACAAGGCTAAAAAGAGGGTACTAGTGAACTATTACTATATAATTTAGTTTCACTCGCGCACACCGGGTCAAAGAACTTGTATATTTAGTTTGTTGAAATTGAAAACTTATTCTTTGGCTTTGTATGTACTTTATTTACATTGAATTAAAAGGATTAGTAAACCTGTATAAACAAAAGTCATTCTCTAGTTCCGACTAGCTACCTCCATAAACTCGGAATAGAGAAATACCTCAATAAGCGAGACAGATATCGCAGTCCCTTGGATTCTCGGTTATGCAGATTTGACTATATTTCAAAAGTAAACAACATAAAAACATTGAGCATTACGATTAACCTAAAAATATTTTGCCAGTTTTTAATAATAATTCTAAATATAAGAATATTCCAACTTTGTACATATTCGAATAATCTTTATTATCATATTTAATCAAATAAGTATGACGACAATTTGTTAATAAAAACAAAAGTTACGCCATATTTATGGTAACTTTTTTTAAAGTCTGTTGTAAAAGTTTGTCTATGGCAAGGTCCGAAATTAAAATATCTTATACAAGATTTCTAAAAGAACTTAAATTTTTGTCTTTTTAAAAATAGAAGTGAGTTCCAAAAAAATCTCTAATTCGTCTTTTAGGTTCAACAAATTTTATAATTTCAATGGACTACTAAAACAAAAAAATACGGACCAATTAAAAAAAAACAAAAATAAAAACCTACATAACAAAGGCAGTTAAAAGAGACCATTAAATTTCATATCACAAAGGTACAAAGTACCTCACTATACAAGAAAGTTAACACTTTGAAAGCCACTACGATTTTTCATGCATTTAGTGTCTTAAAAACTGTTCCAAAGTCGGTCCATTCCTCCCTAAAGGGTCTTTCGGAAACATTATCATGTCGCCCACCCAAGTAAAAGGGAGTAAACGATTTTCTATAACGAAACGCCATCTTGGATTCTCTAAAAGCAAGTCTCTATAATTGTCACCGGACACTATGACGCCGTCGAACGCGGCCGCGCACTGCACTATGTATCTGTGGATAATATGATCCGTTAGTTTATAAACTCACTGTGACTTGATCCGGGACAAATAAAAAAGTCTATGAGACCGTTCATTACGTAAGCAATATAGAAGTATCGGGACTCATTGATTTGCTTATTTTTGATAATTTTTGTGTAAAAGGGAAGATTTTATTTTTGTATGTATTGAAATAACTCAAAAACTACTGGGCCGATTTCAAAAGTTCTTTCACCTTTAGAAAGCTAAATTATCCCCGAGTAACATGGGCTATTTTTTTTAATTCCGCGTGGATGAAGTCGCGAGCAATAGCTAGTTTGCTTACACTTACCTATCGTCGTATGAGGCTATCATCCTGCCCTGTATCTCTCTGGAGGGCGTGTAGACGACGAGGCCGCGGCGCTCCAGCGCGTCCAGCTGCCGCGGCTCAGAGCTCTTACCGTACTTACATCTAGTGGAATATCATTTATATAGGAGCCACACTCAGAGCACGGAACAGATGGATGGATTGCGTGCAAGGTTGTATGATCAAAAGTTGACGTGGAGGACAAAAACCTGGTGCTCTACGGGAGTAGGACGGGGAGTAGACTCTAAAGCTTTCTACGCACTAGGATAGTATTTTAGTCGAGTAGCAAGTAGCAAGTATCCGAACAAAGGATTTATTAATCTATTCTATTAAAATGTTGCTGTTCGTACACGTTTAGATGCTACTTGCTACTCGATTAAAATACTATCCTGGTGCGAACAAGGCTTAAGGGAAGGCACGTTGTGGACATTTGGTTATTCTACATAAAAGACTTGTAGTGTATTGGCTATGGTCTGGTTGCCTCTGAGTGTGTTGAGCATCACGCCATGTTGACAGTCGTGACTAACGTCACGCCGGCGAGAGGCGGTGCGCTTGTTGGGTACGATTACAGACTTGGTGTAGTGATGATTGAGACACCCATAGACAAACAAGCCATAGCTAATACACTACATCACAGATTAATTGATATTCTGAGCGTGATTGTAATGCTACGGCTTCATTAGACCTAGTTCGCGATAAACACGGAGATTTTGCTTTGGCGTAAGTTCGTTTTAATCGCAAACTCCATCTAATGGAGCCATGAGTAAGAAAAGTTTGATTTAAAATATGATTTATGTACGAAAACAGGCATAGTTTGGTCAAAAAATATCAATCAATATATTTAAAAACTTGTTATTAAATAATTATTCAAAATAAATATATTGTAAGTAGGCATAATTTACCTGAATCGCGGTACAAAAGCTGTAACAACGTGTCCCCGTTTTGTAAAATATTCTATACATATCTGCAGACCTTTTACTGAGAACTGTCTGCCCATTGTGTGTCTACAAGTTAAATATACAAACATATACGCAAGGATACTACACTGCTCACATATAAATTAAATTTTTAAAAAGGTAAAAAAATAATAATTTCGCCCTTTATGTATCTAGAAGCCGAATATTGAACCGTCATTAAATATGTATTAGCGTTTTAAAGGTTAAGACTACGTTAAAACTTCAAAATCCATACAAATTTTGACGTCAGTTAAATTGTAAATGCTACTTAAAGATTTGTTTCAGTATTTGGCTATAAAATAATTATTTTTATATCGTATATTTTTACAAAAAATAATTTAATTAATGCAAGCGCCATCTTTGGCTAAAATAATTAATGTTATTTTTAGTAGGAAAAGCAGATGTAAATAAAAAACCTTGCTGTTACGGAAATATATGAAAAAAATATAGTAAATCAGCATAAACACATTATAACTCCAAGGCTGCATATTTATATTCTTGGCTAGTTTCTATCTTAGTAAAAACATAATATTTACTTAGGATTTTTTTAAATAATCTTTGTTAAAATACTTACTCCATAGCAACATTGCTTCCGTCAATAACAATCCTTCTTAGACCAGTTTTATTCTTCAAATCCTTTTGTGGATTATAGATATTACTCCCGATACTATTCCTTGATTTCGTCTCACCGAGTATCACTTCCTTTATATATGTATCCTCTACAGTTTCTGTCGCCCTGGTACTTTGCGCCTTGAAACATGGAAAAAAAAAACTTTTTTTAAGTCTTAAAAAAAAGGTTAAAGGTTTTCGACCCATGATGAGCTCCATTTTCCGCAACTCCACGACTAGCGCGTGTTTTGCGTGAATACACAAATCTTTTATCAAAATTAAAATTTTAAATTATCTATAGTCTATGGTTTGCTTACTTTTGATTACATGAGGGGGTGGAGGGTCTACATGATTACATAAGCAATTTTGTTTCTTACAGATATGGCAACCCGCAATAAATATGTACTTTTATTAATAAAAAAAATATTTACTTAAAACTGACTACCAATGTTTATGTAATCATGGGAGGGGATTAGTCTTTTGCTTTTTATTTTGATGACATGAGGGGGTCCGGATGATTACGTAAGCAAGTTTCTTTTATAAAGGTACAGCAACTCACATAAATATGTTCTAAAAACTGAGTACCAATATTTACGAAAGCATGAAAGGGGGAGGTCAGTCTTTTGCTTAATTTTTATGTCGTGAGGGGACATGGCATAGATCGTTTTTACGTAAGCAAGTTTTTTTAATATATAGCAACCAGCGTCAATGAATATGCACTTAACCCTTAAATGCATAATGTTGTTTTTAAACAACATACTAAACAGTAATACAGACACTTTCTAGACAGTAATACATATCTATTACACAAATATATATTTTTAAACATAAAACAAAAATCATGCATTTACGGGTTAAAAGTAATGTACTTACTACTATTGTTTTTTTTATATTATAAAGTGGCAAGCAGCCACCAGAATTCACTGAAAAATCCTAAGCGACCCCTGCCCATAGATATCTGCAATTACAGATGCGTTGCCTACACTTAACCTACGGAGGAGACGCACAGCAAGAGAACAATACCTCTTCCTATTTGTCTCCTCCCCCGTCAATCCACTTAACCTTCCCATCATTTCCTTAAAGAAAAGGATAGGAAGGTAAAGTGGACTAAAATTAGGCCTCCAGCACCACTCATCGGACTACACATCGCTTCCATTTAACGCCTGTCTTCTGTGTGGTCATGGTATTACACCGAGCGAGCCAATTCGTGCGAAGATGTTAAAGCAGGCTCTACCACTGTTGAATTATAGTAAAGAATATTAATCATTGAGTACAATTGGGTTACATACCTGTATATTAAGATTCATCTGACTCTGTTGTACGTCACATCCGTTGAATACAGTCTGCATTATCATCTTCAATAATTTACCTCTCTCTTGACAATTCATTTTTGAAATACCTTTAACGTATTTCTGCATTTGTTTACTTTTATTATTTCGCATATTAAGTACTGTGACATCGGAATCATCGCTCATTGATAGACTTACATCACTTAATGATGTTAAATTTCGTTTATCAGTATTAACTAAATCTACTATTGTGTTATCGCCTGTTAAATCTATTGTTAAATATGAATTTTGATTTATATCTTTAGTTAAGTCTACATTATCTTGAGTATCGTTTTTCACTTTTGAGTTATGTATCGGGGTTGATGAATGTATTGGTGGGCTTAAGGTTGATGTATTGGTCGGATTCGGTTCATCATCATCGCCTATCACTATTAGACTGTTTCTATTTTCTATCTTCTTAGGTGTTTTTATCGCATCTAAATCTATAACAGTATTATTTATAGAACTGACAGAACTATAAGAACCGTTCAGTGATGCAGTATCTGATTTTAATTGTTGAAAAACTTTGTAAACATTATTTAATGGTTTTTTATTACTTTTCCTCTTTTTTATGCCCATTTTCTTTTTTCTTATTGAATTGTTCATTTTGTATATTGAATTCGATGCTGTCGGTTGTTCTGAATCTTGCTGGAAAATATTTATATATGTCTCATTTAAATGTTTCTATTAAAAATACTTATAAATAAATCTGTGCGCTTAAAATGAAGCAATAAGATATACAGTCAAACTTGGATAACCGAGAAACCTGTATAAACAAAAATCATTATCTGGTCCCGACGAGCTATCTCCATAACTGAGTAACTCGGATTAGAGAGAAACCTCTATAAGCCAGACAAATATCGCGGTCCTTGGACTCTCGCGTACCCAGGTGCTACTGTAAGTAGTTTTCTTGTAACATTTTACTATAATTTTTACTTCATATCATAGAAAAAAGGTGCAAGATGTTTACTATACCATAGGCAATGAAATTGTTAATTCTCTGAAGGTACTTCAGAGATTAGTGTTCTATGAATATAAATAATATTTACATACATTATACACACTACATTTTATTAAAGTGTGATCAACAAGTAGGTTACCAAATAATGATATTATTGCAATTTATTCAGTTACCCTTTAATAATTAATTTATCTTTACTTGCGGAATATTAATAACTTTAAATTGTATTAATACCATATTTAAAATGCAGTTAATAGCATCTAAATATGTGCAAATAGAGAAAATTCGGAAGCACCTTTTGCGTCTTTTACATTGAACAAAAACATCGATTTTTATAGCACAAATATCATGCAAGTTATGTTGATAGTTGCGTGAATAACCATAAATTTCATTAGATATTCCCGTAAGCTCTTAAATAGCAATTTTTTTCAAACTGTTAATCAAATTTTAACATACTTTCTGATCACACCAATATACTGTGTTTTCTAAAGATTTAACTAACAGAGAGACGCGTCGATGAAGGCTTCCCCATGTTTCAGTCGGACAATACTGTTGTAATTTTTAGTATTGAAGAGATTAAATGAAAATATAAAACACCAATATTTTCAATAACAATCAATTAATCCAAAATGGTTGCGTTTTTAAACTTTCAAAACATAGATTAAAAAAGGCAGATGGGACATGACATATGTCAAATTGACAGTGACTGTGAAACATTTATACGAAATATACGTAACGTGACAAAGACAGTGACATAGATCTTTGATCCCTTTCTCCGTATGCGATTTTGTTTGCTTGGGTCTTGAAATAAGACTCAAATAAATGTGACGTATCACATAGTACTGTGGCGCTCCAAGCGTATTTTCGGTGAACTATTTTTTCATACGACCCAGGCAAAGGCTTATTAGTTTAAAACCGTAAAGTGATGCACACACAACATACGTATGACGTAGTCTAAGGCATGTTTGTCCCTCAACCGTATGCGCTATTGCCACTTCTATAACTTTCTCTATCTATGTTTCAAAATCAATCACTTTTCGACATTTTTGACATGCAAATGCCACAGATTATATACTATCAATGTCTTTTTCCTAGATTAAAAATATTCTTTATGGTCAGCATACAGATAAACCAATAACTTTTTCCCACTTGCGCTACTGTATCTTCTTGTTTGAACTCAATAAAATAGGATAAGTTTTAGCAAGCAAACAATTACCTTGTAAGTATATAAACTTGTAATTTTTATTTAATTTCTTAATGGCGAAGATAAAACTTGGTGAAATAAAACACTAGACTTTACGTTTGATATTTTATTCTTTAGCGAACTTTTTTCAGAGTATTATCATAATTTACATTTTGTTCACATTTTCTACAAACACTTGGAGCAATAAATTAATTTTGTTTTAAAATAAATTAGCCTCTCTATTAAAGGTTAAAAACTAATCTAATATTTACAATTAATGAATAAACTTAAATAGGTGGGAACATTTTCCAACACACAACCAGTCTTTGACAAAAACAAATCGTTTTAAAACTAAACGGAAATTAGAAACAGATTTCAAAACATAATACATTTCAGAAATTAAGAACATTAGAGAACGAAGATTTTATAAAATGATAGCTTATCACGCTTAGAGAATGAGAAGAAGCGCATATTTAATGCAATTTATTTAACGATTTTTTTATTGTAGTTATTTTTCTTCCATAGACAAATAAGCATTTCTACAGACAATACAGAATAGATACAGAGTATACATGTCGAATTATTTACACGTGTACAATTCGACAGTGCGCACGCACGTGTTGCAGTCGACCCGGCAGCACCAGTGGAACTTGCACTCGCAGCGCTCCCGCATCACGATTTTCTTGGTGTTGTAACCGCGGCCACAGCACAGCAAGGAGCAGCCGTCCATACCCGCCGACGTTCTATTACACGCACGGCCTGTTGTGCCGGGGGATCCCTGCAATTTAACCATACTTACTTTAACTTTAATAGGCTCAGAGCTAGTCTTCTTAAAGAAGTTTGAAGTATTTGATCTGGTTGGTAGACAAGGAGTTTGCATGCCAAACAAGACTCACTGCTTACTAATAACTTGTGCTTTTGATTTGTAATAAAATTCGGTTGCTAAAAAGTAGAGAAGCAATCGGGAATCTGTACGAAAAGCGGGAAATTAACTCTATATATAAAATGCTGGTAACCCATTTCAATTCTTTTTCTTATACTTACTACTGATTCATTCTTGATGCAATAATTAGGTGATTCCTCTAAATATACCAAATCATTGGCAGTGGGAAGACTATAGTGAGGATTGCCCAGTCGTAGTTTACCGCGTCTCGATACTTTTACTTCTGTAGCACCTTCGTACTTATCTCTGAGGTAATCACCTAAAAATTGAAAATGTTCATGATTCAAAAACCTTTTACTTAGAAGTAAATAATTTCAAAAGAAAGACAAGGGCAGTAACTTCGCTACTTTAACGATCACGGATAGAAACGATCGAAACATAAGACCACCCAAATTATTTAAATTAACCATTGTTCGTTAATGAAACCATAGACAATAAAAAACAAAATCAAAATAGTGCGATGTCACAAAAAACCGTTTCGGCCAATCGTTTTTTGTCAGCGGATCGTAAACTAGGCATTAGTTCATTAAAATGTCCGGTTAAAAGCATTTAAGTGTCCATAAATATATTTATTTATACCACAACTTAATTAACGCGAGTATGCTATAAGATGGAAACAATAAATTTATAGTCTGTGAACGAATATACCGTAAAGGCTGAATGGGAACTGCTACAACCCATTTTAAAAAGTTATCTTGTTTTTTTTTAATTGGGCTAAGTACTTCGGACTTGTTCTATATTTATTTTCAAAGACTTCTTACGTGTGTTTTTTCTGTGAGGTTAAAATATTTGACACCATAAAAACATTAAAACAACATTTTATTAAAACAAAATAATAATAATAATTTGTTTCTTGTGGCTATAGAATATCTATAAATTAACTGAATTATAGTAATAAAAACAATATTAATTATAATAGTTTACGCTAAAGATTCATTATTTTGGGTGGGCTAATATATCATACGCCCACTAAAGGAATTTCTATGGGCAAAAAACTTATGTAGTGCGACCATGTAGTATACACATCAAGGATATTCTACGATTCAAATAATACAAATTATCTTCAAATCATCATTATTAACTATAAATAAAATACCAAAAACTATTATAATGTACATATCAAAGAGTAAATAATAAATTATAATAAATTGCTTGAAAAAAAGTGTTTTATCCACACTAAAACTTTGTTAAATCACATGGTCACCCTAGTCCAAGAGCGTTTAGTTAATGGTTCCATAATTTAAAGAATTCATTATAATAGTAAAGACCCTATAATTACATTAATGAATGAGTTTAAATTGCTTAAGTTAATGTGTAATGTTTAGACATCTAATTTAATGGTTTCTTTATGTTATTTTTATAGAAGGAATTACAGATCTTTTATATAAATATTTCTTTCGTACATATTTTTAAAATTACTGTAGAAGGATTATTTTAATGAAATAGAAGGATTGACTTATAAATCGTTTTTTAATGTACAAGGAGGCCTAATTATTTTATTTGTGAATCCTGCAAGGTGTGTTAAATAGCTCGTATTGTTTGAAACAAACAAACCACAAAACATTGAATTTGAACTCAAAGGACTTTTTGAAATGCTTAATGATTATAAATTAGCCACAGATCTTTGGGTCGTCTTTTGTTACCCACAAATTAGTTACATTATAAAATGTAGTCTTGAAATGACAGGTATCATAAATGATAACGTCTATCATTAAATATCCCAGGAATAAGCCTGCATTCACACGGGCGTTTTTTAAACGCGCGGTAAAAAAGCGTTGAGTTAGCAAATATATTTTCATGTATCTAGTTCATATGGCGGCGATTTTTTATCGCAGATACTATGTTTGATTACGCGCAACTCCGCTCATTTAATAGGGAAATTAATTATAATGTACCAGGGCACCAAAGGATAGAAGAGATTGGCTCATTAACTTTCGACCAAGAGATCTTTGTGTACCATAGAGGTGATTAAAAAGGCAATTAAGTTTAATTCCCTGTTTTGAAATACCAAGAAAGATGCCTCATTTGGTTTAATTATCATGTTAAATGACTACTGAAACACAAAAGCGTTATTATTATCTCTATTTTCCTTAAAAGAGATGACATTTGTACCTATTTTCGAAGTAGAAACTCACGGAGACTTACCAATTTCCCTGAACGACGGCAATTGTTGCCAGCACGTGATGAGACTGCAAGATCCCGACACACCGTGACATTTGCACGTCACCCTTGACTTCTTTATGACTGCCTGGTACACAAATTATTAATTTAATTAATAATTAATTAATTAATATTGATTACTATCTCATAATATGTATGAATTAATTATTGGCACTATGACACTCTTAGGATAACACAAAATGACACCCCACACTTCAAAATTATGCCCATAATAGGAGTTCATAAATTAAGACATACGCACAAATAGGAACCTATGAAAATTATCATTGAGTTTTCATTGCCGAAACACTCCTCCAAAAACATATCGCTATCTCAGATAATTCAAGGAAAATAAGAGGGATAGCTATTGTGTTTGTGCTAGGGTTTCGTTAACAGAAACACACAGAGGAACATGTCTGGTTTGAAAGAATCTCACCCGTCTACCAGCTTCGTTGTTATGTCTATTCATCAGCTGTCTCCCTTGCTCCCGGCTGCCTCGCTTTACCTTTCTCTCTCGTTCACGAATATCGACAAAACCTTCGGTGAACCTGTCGGAATACATTATTTATAATATTAAATAACCATTTGTAAAAGGTGAAGAAACTATAATTTTTAATTTAATAAAATTTGACGTATTTAAGTATAATTTAGTCTATTTTTTTAATCTCCACAATTGTGTCAAAAGTTTCTGACACATGAAAACTTTAACCGGTTTTACCTTTATTAGAATTTACTCCTGGTACATTGCTACGTCATGAAAAAGGAAATATCAATTGGAAAGAGATAGTTATAGTTCGTAGATACTGTCCACGCTTATTGCTACGAAGAAATTATCGATTCGTAGCACAACTACGATGTCAGGCCAAAAACGTCCATATTTCGTTCTAGACTTAAAACAGAAAAAGGATTTCGACAGAAAAGACATGTGAAGATTTCTCCTTAATAGAGTTAGAAAAAGTATGAAAAAGGAATATAGTTTTTCACTAGATGAAATTGATTCTGTTGAATGTATGATATTTTTTAATACTAATTCATTTAAAAAAGGCTACAGTTAAATAGAATATAATGTAATAAAAAGTGTATCTATAAAAGCTTTCGGCAACTAAAATTTCACATTTCCCTTGCAATCGGATTAGCAACCCTCTTCATTGTATGCTCGCCTGGTACTTTTTCGCGGATAATCAGCAATAATGCGGGTTATCCGCGGAACCTTAAAGAAAGAAAAAAACTAAAATTAGGCGGCTAAAAATGTTTTGTTAATTGTTTTTTTTTTTTGTAAAAACAATAATTAAGATTCATTAAACCAACTTAAGTATAGAAACAAAAGAAAAATACAAGTATTTATTAGATAAACAAAGAACTATCCTAGAATTACTAAAAATATACTAAAACTTTATAAGTAAGGAACTTCTAGTCCATCCCCGTCATACGTCGTACGTCGAGAGGAACCTTAAATATTTAAGGAATGCCTTTCTAAACCTTTACGGTTTCTTCAGCCCTAGTAAGAAACATTCCCTAAATGCGGGAAAATTCCTTCTGCGGAGAAAGCTCACGTTTTTCCTTTGAGGGGTTCCCTTCCCGCCTTTTATGTAAACATTCCATTAGTTTTTTGACCACCTCAAGAGTCTGTTCTCCTAATGAAGAAAATTCAAATGGACAAAATATTGGAAAAGATTTTTTATTTAAAAACACTGTCCGGTTTTTTGCCATAAAAATCATTTTTAGAAAAAAAGAAAACTTCGTTTTCGTAACTTTTATGTGCTCCTAGTAAAGAAAAGCTTTTGTTCTGGTAAAGCTTTGGTCATAGATAGAACGGAGCATGCTTTCTTCTTCATTTTTCTCATTCCCTCTCTTTCCCTGAAAAGGGATTT
Source organism: Papilio dardanus tibullus (assembly GCA_013186455.1). Classification (NCBI taxonomy): domain Eukaryota; kingdom Metazoa; phylum Arthropoda; class Insecta; order Lepidoptera; family Papilionidae; genus Papilio; species Papilio dardanus. Next base: position 683,661 of record QDHC01007227.1, read on the forward strand.
TTTCACTGCCAGATAGATATTCCCTGATATTCCTGCTCTCCTGGTAATAAAACCTCGAACGGGAATTTTCATCGTTAACTGCTAATTCGTTGTTAGAGCTCTAAAGTTTGATTACTGAATTTGCCACGTTATGGATAAGCATTAAAGTTTTACATTCAAGTATCATTTCTGCAAAATGATGTGTGGAGTCCTTTATGGTCTTTGTGGTGAGGCATATGAGAGGAGTCTTTTTGGTCCAGAGGTCGGTGACCAAGTCGCAAAGTAATGAAGTCAAAGCGTAGCCAAGGCATGTTGTTCTACGATTTGGGGAATTGAAAGAAAAGCTTGGTTGATATTTGGAAAAAATACAATTAATTTCACTTGGTTATTTTTTTTGCGAAGTTATATGTTATTTTTTTATAAAATTAACTAAAGAGTTAGTCAGATAAGTCAGGTCAGATAAGTAGAGACTTATGTAGAGTAAGTAGGGAAAAAAACGTTTTCATTGCCTTTTTTCCCTTTTCCAGCCAAAAAAATTGTAAAAATTTTGAATGTTTTTTTCATTCATCACTCCTCACCTGCTGAAAAGTTTCAGGCAAATTAACCCTTTCAGTACGTGAAAACGTACCAGGCTCGTAGCGAGACGTAGGAGGTCGTCTACGTTGCTACGGTTACTACGTAGCGTAGTACAACTCGGTACACAAAATTCGTACAAACGACTCTTTGAATATAAACATCATGTTAATGTAAAAATAAATCTAAGAAGTCATCTGACAAATTTAGTTAAATTACCTATTTCTAAGATGAGATTTTTTTTAATCGAATACATTTTATCATTTTAATATTTCACGAATTGTTTTTGTGCCCAATAAACTAGGCCACCAAATTATCTCACCATTAGTGAGCCACATTACATCCTGAAAACCGTATTCCCGGAAGCTTATGGAGGCCTAGTAGAAGACACGTCTATCGCAATGTTTGATAGGCGTGACGTATCTTGACAGCTAAGGTAAGGGACAATTAAAGAAAAAAATATTTCTGTTAAAAAACCTTTTTTATTTTAACTTGCAAACAAAAGACAATCAATCGACTTTAAGAAAATCTCGCTTTTGTACGTTTTTTAAATTCGAGTTTTTTTTAATTAAACATTAGTTTAAATTTTTAATATGCCCGCCAGGTGTAGTGAAAGATCGGGGCACAGGTAAACCTCACCTGTCTTATACTCTACCTGAGTACTAGGAAACAATAAAGTACGAAGAGGTAACTTTTCCACGTGAAAACCTATTTTCAGGTAAACGTTAATTCACGTACACACACATGCGCAATTATGTACGTCAGAGAGAGATAGACTTGTATCTTAGTCTCTCTTTATCACATTGTTCGATAGCATTGCAGGAAATATTGCAGGTGTGTGGGTGACAGGTAACTGACACTCCACTAGTTCTATGATACCCTGGTTGATCAGGTAAGAAGAGAGCAGGTGAATGGCACCTGACATCTTATGTGACAATAAAAAAAACAACTCGAAAGCCAAATCAATCAAAGGAATCAAATAAATAGAGTAAAAGAATAGACGTACAATAATAACTATTGGAATACAAAATAATTAAATCTTAATAAAAAATTAAAAAAAATCCTACTGAAGTAATTTAGGAATGCTCCTGAAGGAGCATTCCTAAATTTTTAAATGCTGTTGATTCAAAGTTCAAAGCTTTAAAACGGATCAGATTTAAGAAAAAAAAAGTTTAAATTCACTGTTTTGTTCAGTCGAAGATTGTTGAAACAAATATTCAGGTAATCTAACCTACCTTATCATTTTTGATACCCTAGTAAAACAACCTCCAACGGGAATTTCAGCGTTAACCCCGCCGATCCGTTGCTAAGTATTTTTATTAAAGCCATTTTGTGACTTATTCGTATTGAGGTAAGGTTAAAATTTAATTATATAAAGATTGTTTGAAGGTTTGTTCTGCGTGAAAGAAAATTCACGTGTACCGTTCAAGCGCTTTCTTTTCGATTATGATCTCCTGATACCTTACTACAAAATATGCAGAAAATTTCATGTTTTTGTGGAAATTTATGGGAATTTGACGGGAGGGGGGAGGTGTTCTCAATTTAAATTAATTTGAAAAAGGAAAGAAACGAAAGCTTTGATTTTTTTTCAACTTCCGCAATTTTTCCACGACACGAATATTTTTTTATCAAATTTTTGTTATCGTGCCCACTTTTTTGGGGTCCCTCTATTTTTATTTCTAACACTACGGCTTCATTAGACCGATTTCACGCAAAATCTCCCGTTCTTACCGCGAGCTCGGCCTAAGAAGCCGTTAAAAACTACAAGTTGAAAGTTATTCTTCCCACGGAAACGGTTACCTAACGTATCTCACTCGCCGATACTAGGATAACATAAAATGTAAAGAGGTTAAAGAGGTCATGGGAATTACAGGCGCCATTTTCCGACTAGCATAATACGAAAACATCTACCAAGGTACCATAAGTTGTTAAGGATTGATTTAAAAATAAAAAAAAATTTTCACCATTCAAATAAGATTTACCACCTGCCGCAATTTTTTCTAAAGCACTAGGGCACAATAAAGGTTAAGAGTAAACCTGCAAAAGTGCCTGAAAATCGCATAAGCGAGATAGCTAATGCAAAAACAGTAGAATAGAAAAGGATACATATTTATAATTCATTTCAACAGAAAAAATAGCAACGGATAATAATAACGCTATCCTGTTCTTTCTAGATGAATTCAAAACAAAACAAGACAAGAAATCCGTGGAGGAACCTGGAAGATTTTCATAAAGAGCTTTAATGTATAGAAGTTCTCTTTAAAAACTCACTTGTATCCATACTGCAGGTTATCTCCACATCCGCCCCATACCCAGTCGTCGTGCAAGTTGCTAGGACGAGCAGCTCGACTGCAGCCACAACTCGCCAGCCTTCCGTCACGGCACGCGCGGGATATAGCCAATGACACACCCGCTGAGGTGATAGCGTTGGTGAACGCTGTTTCTCTTGATGCTGAAACCATTTAGAGCGGTTAAATGGAACCTAAATAAATCGCTAATATCCTTTAACAATAAAACCCTTTAAATATTCCTAGTTTGGTGTCCCTTTGTTTAAGGATCTGCCTAATACAAAAATAAATTATGAACATATGTGGCACCTAAGGTGTGTTTAAGGGGTCTTCTATATTTAAGAGATGGTCTGTAAAAAGTGTGTGCCACACTCTGAGTGGCCACTTGACCTGTCCCTTAGTAGCTAAATAAATTTATAGTAGAAAAATTGATTTTTAATTAATCTATTTTTCTCTTCTTTCCTCCTACACACATGAATGGTTTTACTTATGTTGTAAGTTGTAACTTTGCTTGGTATTTGTTACAACTAACACAAGGACGACATAAAACAAATGTAAGCGGTATGTAACGCAATTTGTTACACAATACCATCTTATGTGTTATGCTATCCTGGTATAGTTTATTTAAAACTTGAGTTTCTCTCAACCTCAACTCGGCCCTATTTATTTATTTTTTATTTTCTAAAAAAACTATATATAATTAACCTTATTTTCAGTTTTTTTTTACTAGATGTCGTTAATTTTCCGCTTTTTCAGGGTTTTTACCAAGGTTTACTTTTCACCTTCAAATGGTATTTTGACGGGGAAAGTTGATTCAACTTTGGTAACAAAATAAACATGGCCAGTAAATAACTAAGAAACTACGTAAATCATCAATCACAATGTGCATATATGAGTCACTATAAAATGCATCTAGTGAAGGAAAATTTTCTTTCAACAAAAACTTTTAAGTAATAAAAAATAATTATTAAGATATCTTCATAGCGTCATTTTGCCATTGACAAATCTAGTCGAAGTTCTTTTTTAACATAAGTATATAAAGGAATATTCAAAGATATGTATATATATGAGTCACGCAAAATACGCAGTAGTCGTGGTCTTGCGGAAAATGGAGCCCATCATGGCTTGAACTACACTATACTAAATAATTAATTATAACGAAATCTCCGAGATTATCCAAAAACTCAATTGGAACATTCTCTTCGACAAAACAATAGACAAAAGTCACAAGCGAAACCCTCGGAGTAGAGAGAGAAAACCTGATTAAACTAAACTTTAACCTTTGAATAGATTTCCTCTTGGACTAGGAAATATATCCTTGTCGTGGAATGTGTAAAAGATTTGTAGCTTAGGAGGTAAAGAGCTATAAATCTGTCAGACGTGTCCCGTCGGGGAGCAAGTTAGTAGTGAAGATTTAAGACCGTTCTGTGGCGACTTTATGAAAAATTACACTCGTGTAAAGTGTAAACTTACATGTGTAGTTGTTTAATGTACACTTATTCCTATACTTAGTGATATTTAGTCAATAAAGATGCTTAGTGTAGATTTAGAGCAAAAGTGAAGAAGGAAAAGGCCTTAGAAAACTTTTACAAATCAATCCAAAATTTACTTGTAAATTATTACTGCACTAATAACGAAGAACAACGCAATAAATATATAAACAATAAACTAAGCAGTTTGCGTCGTAAAGAAGAAACTAATATCTCCTCCATGTTTACGACATAGTTATTAAGTTTTATACGCAATTGTTCCGGTCCAGTAATTCCTTTAGTCAATTTATTGAGCCTTTTCTTCGTTATTTGATATTTTATTCTACCAATGGGATTTATCCTGAATATGATTTTCTTCCATGAAATAATTTCATAGTCAACATTTTTTTCGTTGAAACTCTACAATACTTTTATGCCATCCTGGTACTTCGTCGTTTCAACCGCACCTTGTCTTGTTGAAAAAATAGAAGATATACCATGTCCTACTCGGAGTCGTTAAATGGTTACTAAGAGAGTCCCTTAGTGAGGATTTAAGGTACCGCATAATTGACCATTAATTAATACGAAAAATTAGTTATTGTTATTTTCTCTGTCTATTGTTATCTCCGTCTATTCCAAAGAGACTAAAAGAGACGACGATATGCTTATGAAACCACACAAACTCACCTATCAAAGTCAAAGGTCCGAACACAGTCTCATCACCGGTCACCGTGCAGTTCCATCTTCGACTCCTGAACTGATACTGGCACTCAGTGATACCTTGTCTCGCACCAGCCCCTACCGCAGGCATGTGGTCCTGGTATCTTCGACAGACTCTCCTTTGACCAGGGGTTAGACCATGCAGCTTGGAGCACATACGGGATCGACCAGAAAAAAGGTCTTGGTTAGACCATTCTTCGAATTCTAGAAGACCCATGTTGCTGGAACAAGAGAGAATAATAATTAATTAAAAAATCTAAAATTAATTCTAAATGGTTGGTTCAATACTATAAACCGAAATAAATGCTCAATAGTTATTAGACCTCTAAAAAGGTTTTTTAGTCTGTCACTCAAAATCGCTCAAGAAATCCCTTTTCTCACACTAAAAGTAGTCCTTAGTTATTACAGACTCTGTGTTAGCAGAATATAATTATTTTTTACTTTATTTTAAATGTAATATGTGTGTTTTCCTCTTTCATGAGCAATTGTTATCATTAAATTAAATAAATCATAAATCATTTCATTAAATCCTTTTCATATTCATAGAAATGACATAACTGTTTACAGTTTGACTCAATTTTCTTACATTCACTTTAATACTAGCTATCGCACACGACTGCGTCCGCACGTATTATAAAAGACGCCTTGTACGCACTAGGATAGTATTTTAGTCGAGTAGCAAGTAGCAAGTATCCGAACGAAGGATTTACTAATCTACTAAAATGTTGCTGTTCGGTCACGTTTAGTTACTAAATTACTACCCTAGTGCGTAGGTTTAGGCTTAAACGAGTCCGAACAGTAGTAAATCCTTTGTTCGGATAAATGCTACTCGACCAAAATACTATCCTGGTGCGAACAAGGCTTTAGTAACATATTTGTTCGTCCAGGCTATGTTCTACATCTGTGCAAAACTTCATCGTAATCCCTTCAGCAGTACTTCAGATATCTTCAAATAAACATCCATTAATACAAACTTTAGTTATTAGTAAGATTAAAACTAACATTTGCTAACCTTAAGTATTATTAAATAAATGAGGCAATTATTACGATTCTAGATAAGTCAAGAAAGTGGGGAATAACCAGAGATAAAAACGTATATTTTTATGAAATGTCTGTAAATATTTAACTCAAATAATGATTATAAGATGGCCTGGAAAATAATAAAATGCAATAACGATTATTCATCAAAAACTATACTAATTTACCGACTTCCAACAGAAGAAGGAGATTTCAAACATCCATCCTGGATGTTTGAAATCTCTATAAAGCCTTGTTCGCATTAGGATAGTATTTTAGTCGAGTAGCAAGTAGCATTTATCCGATCAAAGGATTTACTACTGTTCGGACTCGTTTAAGCCTAAACCTACGCACTAGAGTAGTAATTTAGTAACTAAACGTGTCCGAACAGCAACATTTTAGTAGAATAGATTAGTAAATCCTTTGTTCGGATACTTGCTACTTGCTACTCCACTAAAATACTATCCTAGTGCGTACAAGGCTTAACGGCTGAGCTCTATGTTTGCACAGATGTAAAGCATAGTATGGAAGAAAACAAGATAACGGTCACGGGGAACAACTAGTATTTTTATAAAAAGCTATATTTTATATACAGCGTTGCTTTAGGGTATGCCTTGACCCACATGTAGTGTCCATTCTAGTTAAAAACCTTTAAATTTGTCAGTAGAGAAAACAATTCCCAGTTTTGTAAAGCTTGTAAAACACTAGAAATGTTTCGTATTTTATATTTTTTATTGTGATCTTTGTTCCAGCTATTATAAATTCTAACGTACAAAAGAATACTTTTATCTCTCCTTACCTTTCTTGTATGCGTTAAAGCGTCAAAACACGTAAATTTTAAATTGAATTTTTATCTTATATTTACAAGTACCTTTTTAACTTTTTGTCATCAACACATCAATTTATGTTTGTTCTATATTTTTATGATATACGGCTTGTTGTAAACAAGGCTACGTATCTTATATTTTAGTCATTTCAACCTCTATTATATTGGGAGACTCCTTTTTGACTTATTTCCCTTCACCACTGATCCTCCGAACTCACTTACAAGCGTATAGCGTTGGACCGAGTGGCGGTAGATTCCAACAACCATCAATTGTGCGACGTTTATAGTCAATACAACTACTATTTATGAAAAATAAGACCACCCACGAATAATAATTAGTCAAGCTTGTGTCAAATTATATTAATATCAAAATAAAGGCTAACAATTATATGTCCCAGATTGACAAAGACCCGTGTACGAAGAGAACAAAAATACAGGCGACGTAAATACGCATGTAAGATTGCGTATATTAATGAATATTTCATAAATGTAGAAGACATTTTTAATCTATACTAATATTATAAAGAGAGAAACTTTGTATTTTTGTTTATATTGAAATAACTCAAGAATTACTGGGCCGATTTCAAAGAATCTTTCACTCATAGAAAGCTACATTATCCCCGAGTAACGTAGCATATTATTTAATTCCACCAGACGAAGTCGCGAGCAACAGCTAGTATTATAAACATCTGTTGAGATTCTTGAAAAATAGAGGATATTTTATTGTACTTTTTTGATATGAAAGTGTGAGAAATGACGTAATTACCTCTTGTTTTATAAACGTCCGTTGAAAACTGTAACATTATAAAAGCGAAAGTTATGAAGGATGTAAGGATATTTGTTTGTAGGTATCTCCGTAACGATCTAACATAGTCTGGATGAACAGGCTTACTTTCTATAACCTTTTTCTGTAGATTCGCGATGTCGGAGTTGCGACAAAAGGGAGTTTAATAATATAAGTAAGATGCAAAACAAAATATTCTGAAGCAGATATACTAATAACTAACTAACTAGGGTGACACGATAACTCGAAGTGGGCCTTGACCTCCGACAAAAAATCTACAAACTTGGCGATCCCGCGCCATCCCAACCCAATCGCGGAAGTGGAGCATAAGGAAAACAGATATACTTAAATATCTTAATTCTCCCATGCCAATATATATTCTAGAATGTGAATAATAACAACTATATTAGTATAAAATATATTTAACAATTTAATATATTTCTTAACAAAAAAATAATTAACAACAGTATCTTAATATGTAATACATTTGGCACATATTCACTTTGATCTGGTAACTAAAAAGTCACAAACAAGTATGGTTGTAACGTAACACTAAAACAACATTAACAATTAATAAAATTATTTATTAAAATAAAACAATAATTTTGGCACATTTCCAGACTAGTATCTTCCGTAAATCGAAACAGTGAAGTTCAAACCATAACCTCTTTGGCTCTTCAATTTAATTTTTACAAATCTCTGACCAATCCCACCAGCGGAGATCGTCGGCCATCCGCCTGAGCCGTCTCTATCATTATCCTTGATATATATAGCTTTTATATACGCGAAGTTTGTCTGTCCAGCTTCAGGATATTCCAGTATACTTGTCCGGACAAAGAATGGGAACCCGTATTTGTATTCGTTGACTTTGTAGATGATGACGTCACCGTACGTAGCTTGGCCGAGTACAAGATCATGGCTCTGGGTGTACCCGGAGACCAGGACACAGAAGAGTGTTAGAATTGACAGCACCTTCATTGTCGTTTCGTTCGATACAGTTTCACACTGATGTGCTAATGAATGTCGCTTTGTTTTATATATTAAATGGATGGTGGTATGCTAAAGTGACGCAAGCATTGAATTTTTTTATTGTAGAAAAATAATTACTGTAAATGGTTACTGCGGGTACTTGCGAAGATTTTTCATACTAAACCGTTCTTGAATAAGAACTGGTTTAAACACCAAGTAATTCTGGGCCCTTCGGTATTAATAAGCTAGTCGACGCTTATAACTTTCAGGGAAGGGAAAGTGCCTTGGAGGGAGAGGCATACTTTCGTAGGAGGAATATCCTCTTACTGTGCGTCTCCTCCGTCGATACACATCTGCAGATGTCTATGGACAGCGTTCATCGCTATATCGTATAAAAATGTCACTTAAAAAACAAATTTAATTTTTCGTGCTTGCGATTTGTTACATAAACGTATCCCCAGATAGCATGTACAAACAAAAGTACAAAAGTGCCATCCTATATCCATCACGATCTTGACGTGTCACAAGACGCACGCGTTACGTCGTGACAAACAAACAAACAAGATTATTACACACCTCTATATATATACTAGAAACTTCCTTTAATGTCTACATTAGTAAGAATTTTCACGGAAATCGTAGGACGTTAGAATATAACCAGAAATCTGTTAGATGTATGTATGGACGTTTACAGCAGATAACTCTAGAATTGAATAGATCTGGATGAAGTGTGGATAAAGCCTTGTTCGCACCAGGATAGTATTTTAGTCGAGTAGCAAGTAGCATTTATCCGAACAAAGGATTTACTAGAGTTCGGACTCGTTTAAGCCTAAACTTATGCACTAGGATAGTAATTTAGTAATTAAACGTATCCGAATATCAACATTTCAGTAGAGTAGATTAGTAAATCCTTTGTTCGGATACTTGCTACTTGCTACAACAAGGCGTACGTACAAGGCTTAAGACTCAGGTACTCGTATAGCCTCACATACTGATTTGTTTTACGTTTTCAAAGTTTTTTTTTCGTAAAACACAACATTAACTACCAAAAAGGTTTCATAAATGAATTGTCAACTTTGTAGAGATGAAATAAAAGAGATAGAATATGGAAAGAGACAAACTTCTTCAATAAAAACGCAACATATTTTAAAATTTTAATAAATTAACAAACAAAGTAAAAACAAACAAATATAATCACATAGTCACTTTTTCCCATGATTGTACATAAAATAACTCGTCTCAATAGCGTACACTTCAACCCAAAAGTTATATCCACGGAATACACTTGGACTGTCAAGTTCTAGTTTGACAAACTTCTCACCAATGCCACCACCTTTGACATAAACCTCACCCCATTTATCATCCCTTAAATCAATTATTTTTATAGCATTTATAATTTCGTTCTTCGAACAATTCACAGTGAATGTCTCCGATCGTATCCATATGGCTGGATTTTCTTGATGTATTTTACTATAGATTAATTTCGAAGATATATCCGGATAACCCAAAAATAAATCATGACTATTTGTCACAGATAATAAAAACACGACAAATAAAATTCTCATCTTCACGACCATTACTTACTATGGTGTGGATCTTAATGGAGCAGATAAACGTATGTTTCGGATTTGTGTATTTTTATAATTAACAACTCTATGTGAATATGACAATTCTATGAATGAAGTAATAAAGGATGTTTTAAAAATGATGATTTAATAATATTGGCCATAAAAATTTATGTCTATATTGAAAAAAAAACTGTCAGTTTGGTTATAAATTAAACAACTGATAAGGGGTTATTGTTTTTCATTGGTTTGTTCATATGTACAATCGGGAACTTTTGTAGCTTATACAGTATGATTATTTTAAATAAACTTTAAATAAATTAAACTACCACTATTTTTAAAAAGAAAGTATAATTGTATTCTTGTATGTTTTTATTTATTTTTTATATCATTAAGAGTGTATTTTTAGTTCTATCTGTTTTTCTTTACTACTGAAACAATAATGAAAGATTTCATTAAAAGAATCTGTTCAAATAATTTAATTAAACTAAATCACGTAACATCGATTGTTTTACATAGTCTTATGAGATATGATTCATATGCGATGTGATTTCTGAAGAAAATTAACTGGTACTTAATAATTAAAAAACTTAAGCTAAGTCTACACTATTATGCTTATTTAATAGTTAAAATAAATTATTAAAATGTAACCTATGTTTCAATTTCAGCCTTAATAAGTAAAGCTAGCTATTTACGAGGTTTTACCAATTTTTTTTTTACAAAATAAAATTTAACCTAAATATGTTTTCAATCAGTTTCTTTGGGAAAAATCTGACAGCAATGTTTTTTTTTTCATTATAAATAAAATAGATTTTACATAGTAAACTATGTATATACTAACTAACTATATATTTCATAATAGAAACTATTGTGGTGATTTTACTTTAGCTACTGGCCGTTTCATTCGATTGGTTAAAAAAAAATCACGCTGTATGTGTACACATCTTTATTCGTCGATCATTTTTTTACGTGTTTACATAAATCTTTAAATGGTCACTATGATATCACTTGTTTGTTCCACTATTATATAAGTCAGTACAAAAATTCCAGGGAGATCAGTGCAACAACGAATTTCGTATCAAAATGTACGCGAAACTTTGCCAAGCGATTATCGTCTTAATATACTTAAGTTCCTATGTGAATTGCAACGATATTCGTCTGGGATTCACATCGTCACAATCGAAGAAGATATACAGTGAGATAAAGGAAGCTGATCCCGCGTTATGGAAAAGGACAGATGACGTCATCATCAACGCACCTTCAAACGAAGTGATATCTGCTGTATTTGTCACTGATTTGAGGGAATACAAGGACGGAGAAGCTTTTATAGAAAGTGGAGGCGTTGGTGGGAAGAGTGTGACTATAGGATTGAAGAGTCCGTCTATTCTTAGAGGTTATAAATTTGAAATTGAAGTGTTTACAAATGATCCAAATGGGCAATATTATAGTAAGGGCGCAGCTTATTATCCGGAAGTTTATCCTAGAAAATACTAAATAATAGTGCATACTCTTGTACTTAACCTAGGGATTCATTAAACCGATGTCACGAAAAAGACGGCCTTACGCCGAAACGAAATCTCCGTTTTTATCGCGAACTCGGTCCAATGAAGCCCTACCTTTAACTTTTACATGTCGTGGGGTAACATCGCTATATTAGCGACTACAAATGGCCAGTTTTTGCCACTTTTTGTTATGAAAAATCACAATTTTACAAACATTATTTTTATTTGTTAAAAGCACATACTTATCTACTCGTACTATGAATATTGACATTCTATTATACTATATTTTTTTAATTAAAATATAAACCACTAGTTACTTTTTTTTAATATGTCTAATAGAAACTGGCAGCTATTACCTTTTCCACTTTTTTTTTATAATACTATGTGGCGAACGAGCAAGTGGCCATCAGGATTCGCTGAAAAATCCGAAGACATATGCAATTGCAGATGCGTTGCCTACCCTTGATCTACAGAGGAGGAGACGCTCAGCAAGAGGATAATACCTCTTCCTAAGCGCCGTGCCCTCGCCAATCCATTTCCCCTTCCCATCATTTCCTTATAGGAAGAGAAATTCGGCACCACAACCGTCAGACGATACACGGAATAGCTTCCATTTGACGCCTGTCTTCTGTCTGTTGTTGTTGTAAAGAAAACTTATAATAAAGAAAACCATTTGTCCTTGGTCCTCTGATCTGCATGGATGAGATACAAGCCGTCTTTTTAGTGCTTTTTTTGGCATTTAATAAACTCGTACGTCCAAATGAAGCTGTCAGGTAAACACACCGGCTCCTTAAATAACATTAAGTAGGCACGAAAAGCTGTAATTTCAAGGAGATTCTCCTATATATTTATAACCCTACGGCTTGGAAGCAAGTATGCTGACCAAATGTTATGAACCTGCACATATCGGCGAAGAAATTCAAAGATATGTGTGAAGTCACACAAAATACGCGCTAGTCGTGGAGTTGCGGCAAAATGGAGCATCATGGGTCGAACTACAACAACCGTACGGCTTCAACAGAGTTCGCGATAACGGAGTTACGTCGAAACAAAATCTCTGTTTTTATCGCGAACTCGGTCTAATAAAAGCGTAGGATTATGCAGCTGTTCTGTTACTCATACCTCGCTTGTAAGGAAAGAGGAAAATTGATCTACAAAGGTTACTCGAGACTCGAGTGACATCATTGTCTGACCAAATCAGTACAGTCAAGGTATTAAATTCAATGTGTGATTTGTTTTTAAAATATTTATAAGACCATTTATATAAAGTCAAAGGTTATCTTTCTATCAACCATAAACACAAAAAATATGTATAATGAAATTATATAGATATAAACAATATAGCCTATGTTACTCGGGATAATGTAGTTTTCTATGAGTGAAAGAATTTTTGAAATAAGCCCAGTAGTTCTTAAGTTATGTCAATACTCAATACAAACAAAAAATGCAAAGTTTCTCTCTTTATAATATTAGTATAGATTTAAACATTTGATGAGGTAAAACCACGTATCATAAAAAAACTGTAAACAAAGACGTAGGATAAATAACAAAGAAGAGAAAATCTCTTAAACACCGTAATATTAAACTGTTAATAAAACAACAATTAAATAATACAGTCAATTTAATTAGAACACGATAAAAAAAAAACACAAAATCACGCGTAGATTTCAATCAGATATTTATACCCTGAACCGCGTTCACTCTTCAACTTGATATTAACAAAATTAAAACCCAATCCTCCACGATTGATAGACGGTTCAGCGAGTCCATTCTCCAAATCTTTGATAGCTATCCCTTTGATCTTCTGATCTCCTAGTGGATATTCAAAATAAACTTCCTGTTCCCTCTTTATTAAAGGTATTGCAGATGATTCCACGACTTTGTCGTATACTTTTCTAACAATACCATTATGGTCATAGATCTGTCCTACAATAACACTTTTACAATTCACTAAAGATAATAAAGCGACAAATGTTAATACAATTTTATAATTCATTGTAACACGTCTGTTTTGTTGGGAGTTAAAATGAACACTGATTTGTATGTTAGCTGAGGCCAGATATAAAGGTCAAGTGACTGAGCTATGTTGATTAATGTTTATGTTACCGGCAAATTGTTTTGCTGAACATTTGTAATTTGCCTAAGAATCGGCAAATTGTATCGAAAATTCCTTCACAAATGACCTCAATTATGCGATTGTTTTAGTCAGCATATAATGTGTAATCTATATCTATACTAATATTATAAGGAGAAAAACTTTGTATTTTTGTATGTATTGAAATAACTCAAGAACTACTGGACCGATTTCAAAAAATGTTACATCATTAAAAAGCTACATTATCCCCAAGTAACATAGACTATATTATTTGATTCCACGCCAACGCAGTCGCCAACAACAGCTAGTCTTGTACAAAGTGACAAATATTTATTGAAAGTTTCCCTTTGTCTGGGCAGATTAAAAATGCCGTTAACAATTTGCCGGTGACGTTTATATTTGAGCATGTTCTGTTTTTTCCTTGTAATACCATCATGTATGAGTAATACAATAATAATGTAATTTATAATATATAGAACAATATAAATAATATGTTTAGAATTATTGTTGTGTTACGAGATTAATATACAAACAATATTCATAGAATATGTTACATTTTTAAAAAGTCATTAGAATTAACAAATAGATATTATACATAGAGGGAATGTGCCGTAGTAATTTGACGTTAAAATGCATGCCGCGAAAGAAATTATTAAAAAAAAAATCATGCCAGTATCGTGAAAAAATTTCCCAAGTTTGGGAAAATGTGTGTGTGCTTTTTTTTAAATTAACTATAGAATAAATTAAAACATTATTATTTTATTTAAAACAATTTTTAACAAAGACTATTTTTGTTTTATGGTTGTTAAAAAAATTAATTAGCGTTTTAAAAATGTCTCGTTTAATTATAATATTAAACTTTAGTAAATACTATAAAATAAAATTTAAATATGAGAAAAGAGGTTACATTCGGTCGACTTTTTATGTCAGCAAATGTAATGTATACGTCATCACTAGGGGGAATTTCCCTACGGAAGACCTCCGGAGGTCAAAGAAAATGCCTCACTTTTAGGCTTTGAATGTTCCATTTATAGTATAATATATCTTTGAGAATTAAAATTTAAAAAAAATATATTTAATGTCCCAAATCGTTTTTACAAATAAAAAATTTAGCTGCTTGTGTGTTTGTGTTTGCAGATGTAGGTGTAATGTGTGTGTGTGCATAAAAGTGTGCAATGTTTTCTTTTTTAAAATAACCGTAGATTCAAAATAACTATTGTAGATTAAGATAAATATCATATGAAAATATAATAAAATAACAAAAAATATTGACATGTTATTATTTCATGGAATATTAAAGAATATTAATAACCTCTTTCTATTGGAAGTCGGTTAAAAATAAAAAATGCATTTAATTTAACTCACACGTATATTTCAATTAAAAAATTAAAACCAGATCCCCTTTCACTTTTTAATTTAATATTGACGAATTTTAAACCGAGACCACCCAATGTAATAGACGGTTGCGCCAAACCGTTATCCAAATCGGTTATAACAATGCCTTTAATTTTCTCATTTCCATACTCTTGTGGTACTTCATAAACCTTTTCTGTAACCCTTTTAAAAAACGGTATAGCGCTGGATGTAACTGTTTCTTCGACGAATTTGATCAACTGGTTATTTTCGTGAACAGTTTGACCAACTAATACACTTTTTGAATTAACTATTGTTATTATTGCACAGATTAGAAAGAGGTTTTTTAAAGACATAGTTAAAATATGTACGTCAATCGAGTTTTATCAAATGTTGTATACTAATTTAAATGAGGTCAAATAGTAGATTTTATGTAATTTAGAACGGTAAACATTACGTAAAGGTTTTTTTTAAAGATGCGTTTACACAAAAATATAATTATCTAGCTTTTGTCCATGACTTCGTCCGCGCTTAAGCCTTATACGCATCAGGATAGTATTTTAGTCGAGTAGCAAGTAGCAAATATCCGAACAAAGGATTTACTAATCTATTCTACTAAAATGTTGCTGTTTAGTTACTAAATTACTATCCTAGTGCGTTTAGGCTTAAACAAGTCCTAACAGTAGTAAATCCTTTGTTCGGATAAATGCTACTTGCTACTCGGCTGAAATACTATCCTGGTGCGAACAAGGCTTTAATGAGTAGTCTATGTGTTCTTCGATTCGTAGCAACAAACTCCATCTAAAATTTGGGGTTTCGAATTTTATTTCTTACTTACAATGGATGGGTTTGTTTAAACGGATCTTTTTGAGATTTTGCACTGATATAAAACGTAGCCTGGAAGAACACATAGGCTACTTAAAATTTTTTTAAGTTCCGCGCAGACGGAGTCGCATGTAGCTAGCTAGTTTAAAAAAAGAATCCACAAATGGCATGTAAACCGAGCAGTAACATTTTAATACACTTTAACTATCAGTTTGTATCAACAAGGATAGCAAGAGGACAGAGGTCACTACTATCGGCGACCGGTCCATTTGCAGTGTTGCCATGCTATTCTCAACTCTACCACTTTGGTATATGGTAGTTTTTATACATTTTGTGTAGACAATTAATTAAAATAATGCTCTACTATGGTCTGGCGGCTAGACTGAATGGTTTGGGCAAACGTTTTACTGTCTATATTAATTACTCGGTCTGGGAAACTAGTATTGTATACTAACTGTTGCACGAGACTGCGTTCATGCGCGAATCATGGCATGTAACACCAGTGGTAGTAGGCCCAGGAAGAGATTAATTGTGTGAACGGTGATATGATAAACAAGTATGTGACGACTGACATGTCGGAAGATAGATTAACGTGGAGGACAAAAACCTAGTGCGTGACCCTACGGGTGTAAGATGAGAAAGTGAAAATGATGATGTTACTCAGTAAAAAATTAACTTTCTATTGTTGAAAGAATGTTTGAAATAGGTCCTTTAGTTATTGAGTTTATTCGTTTACTATACTTCTATACTAATATTATAAAGAGAGAAACTTTGTATTTTTGTATGTATTGAAATAACTCAAGAACTAATGGGCCGATATTAAAAATTCTTTCACCATTAGAAAGCTACATTATTCCTGTGTAACATAGGATATAATTATTATTTAAATCCACGCGGACGAAGTCGCGCACAACAGCTAGTAAACATATAATAATAAAACAATCTTGACTTTATTTTGTATGTTTATTTATTATTAAATCTTACGCATAAACATCAACAGAGAATTTAAATCCATGACCTTTTTCACTCTTCAATTTCAGAGTGACACTGTCCATACCTATACCCCCACGCTTTATATAACTTTCACCGTTACCTTTCATATCTTTAACAACAATCGCTTGAATAGTTTTATTCTTCGGAGCCTTTATTTCAATTTCTTCAACCCTTTTTTGTAAAGGTAAAGCTTTTCTGGTGTAAATCTCGTGATGTATCTTCTGGGCGCCATATGTGTGGCCAGCTGTCAAATCTCCATTCCCTACCACTAGTGTTGCCAAGTAGAAAAGGCAAATGGTAGCAAGTACTATTCCCTTTGACACCATTTTGTTGTTTGATAATATTTTGTAGTTTAACTCGATTTTTATATGCACTTAATTGGTTAGTAATTGTTTTTTAATTGTTAATAATTTCTTTTTAATTATTAACGTAAAAGTAATGGTTTGGAATATCACTAAATAATCTAAAACGATCTAAACATATTCACAATTTATAATAAATCTATATATATAAAACTCTAACGTGACTGACTGACATAGATATCTATCAACGCACAGCCTAAACCACTGGACGGATCTGGATGAAATTTAGCATGCAGGTGGGTGTTATGACGTAGGCGTGAGTAAAGCAAAGATTTTTTCGAAATTCAACCCCT
>QDHC01007227.1:701766-719267 GCA_013186455.1 Papilio dardanus tibullus
GTTGTTGCCGGAGACTTCGTCAGCGCAGTTATTTAAAACAAAATACTTAATATGTACTCCATATTGCTGCCATCGTTATCTGATTTGCCTACAAGACAACAATTATTACATCTTAATTTAATTATATACAATAGTCAAGAAAGATATGTCGTTTAAATACTATTACAACAAACATATTACATCGCCGCGAGCATATAAGTATTTCTATGCGCCCGCGCGCTTCTGTTTCATTTTCGTACGCGCTTAGTTTGTTTTAATTATGTAATATCTTCTAAACAATTGGTCAGAATCTTATATTGTGAAGGGCAATTATAATCTACGTTTAATACTCTAACGTAAAATCATATTTATTCGGATAAGGATTCATACCGAATACGAAATAATAGCGTCGTAACTTGCAAAATGCATTTTAATTGATTTTATTTTGAGAAAAAAAATATTATTGTGATGCAATCATAGATTATAGATAAATGCCACCAAAGACAACTATGTAGCCAATTTCATAGTCTATTGAGCGCACATTTAAATTTTTATGTAAGTCTTATAGTTAAGGCTGTATACGGCAAGAAAACACTTGTCTCGCTCAATTTAGAACGTTTTTGTAATTTTTTACGTTCCGCGTGGTTTAAAACCTTTATATCTTCTAAAGTATTGGTCTAAATGATTACCTTCAAAGGACAACTATAATCTGCATTAAATTATCTTGATGTTGAACATATTTATTTGGATAAGGATTCATATGGAATTTTAATAATAGCGTTCAAAGTTGAGTAAAATTTGCTTATGAAAAAATGTTTTTTGTGAGAAAACCATAAAAGATAGATATATGCCATCGCGGACTTTAAATTAGCACATTTAAAGAGCTACAATCTAGTAATACCGAAATTTTCATAGGGCCTATAGTTTAGGCTACGTAAGCCGAGAAAGTAAAAAAGTCCCATTTTTTTTTCATGTTTATTAAAAATAGCTCAAAAACTACTAAATAGTTTTTTTAAAACGTAAATATGGGACCAAATGGCAGCTATTTTGCATCGAGCAAAAAAAGAATCACGTAAATCGGTTCAGAACTCGCTGCTCAACCTCCGAACATACATAAAAAAAAAAAAACTCATTGACTTGATAACCTCCTTCTGTTGGAAGTCGGTTAAAAATGGAGCCCATCATGCGTCGAACCTTTCAATAGCTTGCGGTTTCTTTAAACCATTACCTTATCAATTTTTACTTTTCATTAAGTGATTTGTATCTTATCATATTTATCTATCACTGAATATAACATTGATAAAATATTTCGCACCCATCTCTGACGTTGGCAATACGCCTTTAAAATATAAAATAACAATCGTGAATAAATAATATTGCAACAGATAAATAACGTCTTTAAATTATTGTGCACGAAATATTAGTGTCACAGATTAACTTCAAATTACTCGAAATGTCAGAACGGATATTTTTGTTCCTTTTCACTGTCATAATTATGACGGATAAAATAATATCGGAAAGTGTTTTTGAAGGTTCCCGTTTTGTGAATGACAGATTGTTACATCGAAGTGATCATATTAAAGCACCCTTTATTATGAGAAGTGAAGACATCGCTTTCCCTAAATATAATGAAGAAGGAGGATATTTAATCACCTGTGTTTATATCATAGATAAATTAGACAATGGTGCGTCTGGTGAAATTGATTATGGCGGGCTTGGTTACACTTATTTAAACGTCCATCTTAGAAGTGCTTTGTTTAACGGTTATAATTTTACTGTTGAAATATATGGCGTAGAAATCGACGATGTTTTACAATAATTTAAAGTAAGCAATTATTTTTTTTTGTTATAAATATTATGGTATTATGTTACACGGTGTGTAATAAAAACAATTTATTTTATGGTTCAACTCCTACTATAAAATAATAGCAAAATTATGTTAAAAAATAAAAGTTTTTTTCAAATTATTCTCGTAATATTTACGTAAGTTCATTACATGAAATAAAATATGTAAAAAAGAGCCAAAAAGCTATAAACAATTCTTGTAAAGATCGCTTTTTTGTTTTATTTTGTATCATCATTAAGTTTCCCGCCTTTCTTCGTTTATTGTTCTCAAAGTACTTAAAACTATACAATATATTTAAAACGGCCTATAGTTTTTGTTTTTATTTATAACTAATTAAGATATTGATTGTTAAAGCCATAAATAAAGATAATCCACCGGCACAGATAAATTAAAAAAACGGTGATATAAAAAAACAAAAATGATAGATTCTTCATAGCAATTGAAATGAATACTATCGACTTTTTATAGGTTTTATTACCAAAAAGGTTTGTATATCATATGAGTTGTTTTAACCCCTAATTTTAAGTTACAAAAGTTGTTGCTCGCGATTTCATCTAGGCGCATTTAAAATGTAGTAATAAATATACAATAGTTATATTAAAACCACTACAAAACATACTTTACGTAAATAAAAAACATTGTAATGTCTCTAATAACGGATATTTAGTAAAAAATTAGTAATACATTCTTAAATTAAAACTAAAGATACATTGCGTTTTGTAATGTGTGATACGTACGTGTGTAGTCCACTAAATTTTTAGTCCAATTTCCCTTCCTATCTTTTCCTTATAAGGAAATTATGGGAAGGGGAAGTGGATATGGCTGCGGAGGGGGCGTATAGGAAGAGGAATTATCCTCTCGCTGTGCGTCTTCTCCTTCGTAGATTAAGGGTAGGCAACGTGTCGGCAATTGCAGATGTCTATGGGCAGCGGTCGCTTCGCTATTTCAGTGAATCCAGGGAGCCGCTTGCTAGTTTGCCACTTTATAATATTAAAATCACATATTTAAATTTCGAAGAAACTAGCTATCTTCTTTTTATGCTTAAGTTTTAATTATGCTATCTTTTTCTAACCGCTTGTCTATGTTTTGAAGTGTAAGATGAATAATAAAATGCGTGTGTGTGTTACGAAACAATTTTCGTTTGATTTATTCGTAGAAAGAGAAAGGTATAGAAGTGGTGATAGCGTATACGGTTGAGGGACAAAACATGCCTTAGACTACGTCATACGTATGTTGTGTGTGCATCACTTTACGGTTTCAAACCAATAACATCTTGTCTCAAGCCTTTGCCTGGGACGTATGAAAAATTAGTTCACTGAAAATACGCTTGGAGCGCCACAATACTATATGATACGTCACATTTGTTTGGGTCTTGGTTCTGGACCCAAACAAACAAAATCGCATACGGACAAAAGATCAATGTGTCACAGTCGCTGTCAGTTTGACATATGTCATGTCCGATCTACTTCTTTTAATCTATGGATTTATATCACTATGACAGTTTTATGGTATGAAATTTAATTGAATACAGCTCTATAGATGTCTCTACTCTGTGGTAAGGGAGGCGTGAACTTAATGCCCCTGTAATAATATTTAAGTATCCCTAATGAGAGGGCATTCTTTTGTTTGAAACCTGTTCGAGTCGTTCCTATCAATTATGACTCCATACCAACCCAACCCTAATTTATTTAGACTTTGTTATCCTATTTTAAATTAACCCTTAAACCTTGTTCGCACCAGGATAATATTGTAGTCAAGTAGCAAGTAGCATTTACCCGAAGAAAGGATTTAGTACTGTTCGGATTCGTTTAAGCCTAGGCTAGCCGCATTAGGGTAGTAATTTAGTAACTAAACGTGTCCGAACAGCAATATTTTAGTAGAGTAGATTAGTAAATCCTTTGTTCTGATACTTGTACAAGGCTTAAGGGAGTTTGTATGCATACAGATATCTAAACTAAGGGACTCTTGCACGCACCAGGATAGTATTTTAGTTGAGTAGCAAGTAGCAAGTATCTGAACAAAGGATTTACTAATCTACTCTACTAAAATGTTGGTGTTCGGACACGTTAAGTTACTAAATTACTTGCTACCCGAGTAAAATACAATCAAGATGCGAACAAGGCTTTAGGCTTTCAACGATTTACGCAATGAAACCTCATAAAGGTAACACCTGTACACGTCGCAAACATGACTTGACGTCGTGTTAGCCGCTTGGAGACTAAAATGACAGACATGCGTAGCCTGTACCAATAACCTTAAAGCCAAGAACGAACCAGGAGGATAAAATTTTAGTCGAATAGCAAGTATTTTGGTAACTAAACTTGTCCGAACAGCAACTTTTTGGAGTAGATTAGTAAATCCTTTGTTCGGTTATTTATTACTACTCGAATAAAATACTATCCTGGTGCGAACAAGGCTTAAGAAACATTACTACGTACGGTAGAAAACCTTGTAAATACAAACGGCTAATACCTTATATAGTTTGTATGTTAATGGCAAATAAGTTGCCTTATTTGGTATGGTTTTGTAATATCGTGCATTGTTAGAAAAGTATATCACAGTTACACTTTACTGAACGTCGGTGGCACACGGGTTTAGCTCTTGACTTGTAAATTGCAGGTCCCGAGTTCGAATCCCCCCCATGTACCAATGAGTTTTTCATTTTAGATTTTCATATGTATATATTTACCCGACGTTCTTACGGTGAATGAAAACATCGTGATGCAACCTGCATATATCAACGAAGAAATTCAAAGATACGTGAAGTCACGCAAAACACGCGCTAGTCGTGAAGTTGCGGAAAATGAAGCCCCTCATGGGTCGAACTACACTACTACTAAACTTGACTTACGCATATCTTACGTAGTTCATTTTGACAACATTATCTTCAACACTAACATAAAATACGTAATTTAATCTATCATCAGGACCGATATCAAGTAAATTGAAAAATTTATCAATATTATCAATTATTTTTAATCTGTACTTTAGTTTCATAAAAATATATTTGGATTTAAAGGTTATAAATTATCTTTATTATGATTTACTTACTTACTTACTTACTCCGCTGGCGCAACGACCCAAAGTGGGTCTTGGCCTCCAACACAAGAGAGCGCCATCGTCGCCTATCCTGAGCTGTCTCCTGCCAATCATTCGCTTTTAGCTGAAGCAGGTCCAGCTCCACGGCGTCTCCCCAACGATATCTGGGGCGGCCGACGGGTCGGCGGCCACCGGGGGTACCGAGGTACGCTAACTTCACGCTCCGGTCTTCACCCATCCTCACTACGTGGCCCAGCCAGCGGAGTCTCTGGGCTTTCACTTCTCCCATTGCATTCGGCCCGCCTACCAGCTTTTCGATCTCCAGGTTGTGTCTGGCTCTCCAGCTCCCGTCTTCCCTCTGGGTCGGGCCCAAAATCTTCCTCATGATCTTTCTCTCCGCCACTAGAAGTTTTTCTTCCTCTTTCAATGTTAATGTCCAGGTTTCGCAACCATACATTAGGATCGGTCTGACGACTGTTCTGTATATCCTAATCTTAGTCCTTCTGCTCAACAACCTGGACACTAGCACTTTATGCAGGGCGGCACTACAACGGAGGGCATTGTGAATCCGGATGTCGATTTCCTCTTCACGCGTGTTTGTGTCCGTGATAGTGTGTCCATTATTATGATTTACCACACAGTTTTTATTATACTCGTAATAAACGCGTTCGTGCAATCTTATACAAGTATAAGTGAATTAGAAGATTCCAACTATGAAACTACCACAGAGTATGAAATAACAAACGGTAGAATACATATGACTTTAAAACAATATTATTGCGCGTGGAACGATTCTAGTGGTAAGTACTCTATACTAATATTATAAAGAGAGAAACTTTGTATTTTTGAATTTTTGTATTTTTGTTTGTATTGAAATAACTCAAGAACTACTGGACCGATTTCAAAAATTCTTTCACCATTAGAAAGCTACGTTATCCCCGAGTAACATAGGCTATATTATTTAATTCCACGCGGACGAAGCCGCGCACAACAGCTAGTACAGATATAAAGATAAAATCATTATAATTTTATATGTATTGAAATAACTCAAGAACTACTGGGTCGATTTCAAAAATTCTTTCACCATCAGAAAGCTAGTAGCATTAGCTATATTTTTCATTTCAAGCGGACGAAGTCTCGTACAACACCTACTTAGTCTTTTTATAAAATTAGGGGACAAGCGAGCAGCGGGAATACCGAGGTGATCATCGCCCATGGCAACTATCGATACGATTCCTGTTGAGAAGGTTTATTATGTTTAAATATAATTATTTCTCTTTTGTTTTCAGATTCGAAGCTGCTAACAGTTGGTTCTAAGTCCTGGGTATTCCCGAAGCAAGATGTGAACCTTGTTCTCACATATCCTGACAATAACGTTTGTATATTTTAAATGATCGTCAATTTACTCCGAATAAACATTTTTTCAATAACATAGCAACATCTCTTTCATTTTTGAAAAAATACAAATAGACAGCGTGGTGCCAAACATTTACAGCGTGGTTCCAAACATTTACAACATGGTTCCAAATATTTGACGCGAATATACGTAGCGTTCTTCCAAAATGAACTGTAGTGGAAACGCAAGGTTTCTTCATGTAATTTTGTCTTTAAATTTTCTTATCTCGTTACCAGGAAACCATAAGGAATGATGTGATAACCAAATTCAACGTATTCATAAAGATGGATGGCAACTATAGTAGAGGATACATCACATCTGGAGGTATTTTACAGGTAAATGTGAATATGTTTTTAAATATTTTAATACATGTAACCCAATTAAAGGAAACTCCAGGAAATTTTCTAAATAATCGATCTGTCCGTCGCTCGAATCTAAGTCTGTAGTAGAAGACTTTATACCAAAAGCAAGTTAATATAAAACAAAAACTAAACAGCAACTCATCATGATCATCCTGCCTTTGTGCCCATGGAGAGTCGGAACAGTACTACTCCTCCATACTTTCCTATCAGCCGTCAGCAACTCAAACTTCATAATTAGTCAAGCCGGCTAAGTTATACTTGGTCAGAATCTTTCTAAAATGAACATGAGTCTAATGAAGTAAAAAGTAATTTGTCTTGTATATTTTCAGGATCACATAACACTGTCGTTTGTGTTCAGAGGCATAACAAATCTGTCATATCAGTTCCGACTTTGGGGAATGTCGAACGAATATTTCACCGGTGCAGACACATACACACATGTACATGAAATGTGCTAGTTATCTCTAAACATTTGCCAAACGTTTGGTGCACTCCTAAACGTTTGTGAAATGTTTGGTACTGCGTTGTAAATGTTTGGTGCCACGCTATAAATGTTTGCAACCACGTTGTATTTAAATTATTCTTATGTAAATACGTAGGTATAAACGTTGTAGAAATAAAATACATCTTTATTTAAAACTAACTTTTTTTCTCGTTTATCGTTCTTAGCAAAATTGAAATCAATTTTATTTCACACAGTTCAATAACAACGTTACAATGTTTAATACTTTAGATTCGTAAAAAGGAACGCAGTTGCTGCTCGCGTATAATATTAAATTCGACAATAGACAATATGTATACAATAAGTTCGCCTTATTATCAAGAACATGCCACCTGTGCCAGCCAGTCTAGACATTTCACGTGTAACCACATTATGCATAAAGCTATATGTAATACTAGCTGTTGTTCGTCTGCGTGGAATTAAATAATATAGCCTATGTTACTCGGGAATAATGTAGCTTTCTAATGGTGAAAGAATTTTTGAAATCGGTCCAGTAATTCTTGAGTTATTTCAATACAAACAAAAATACAAAGTTCCTCTCTTTATAATATTAAGTATAGAAAGGGAAAAAAATATATTTTATACACACGATATATATGCGTTGCTGAAAATCCATTTTTGTCTGTTTGTTTCCGATTATCTCCGATACGGCTTCATGGATTTTGTTGGGCTTTGACAGAAGCTGTATGCAGAAATATTATAGGCTACTACAATAGTTAATTCTACGCTGATTCGAATGTGAATGAAGTCGCGGGCAACATCTAGTATAAGACAACGTATATAAAAGTATACTTACAACCAACTGCCGTTCGTCCACGGCTCCCGTCTCTTCCTCGTAGCATTGCCGATTGCCAGCCACACCAATGATAGCAGTACTAGGAACCGAAAAACCGAAATCGACGCCATCTTGTTTTGAGACGTCACAACGTCCGTCTCTCTCACATTGTACACTCACTTCACACTGTTATAAGTGTCTTATAAGTCACATCCTAATAATTTAAGGCTGCTATACATGGACCAGTTTGCAGGTGCTGTTAAAAATGTTGTTGGATGTTTACGGCGATCTCTTGAAGATGGCAGTACCGAAAATTGGATACAATGCGTGTACGGGGCACTTAAGCCTAAACGTACCTAGATAATATTTTAGTCGAATAGCAAATAATTTAGTACATAAACGTGTCAGAAAAGTAACATTTTAGTAGAGTAGATTAGTAAAGCCTTTGTTCAGATACTTGTTAATTGCTACTCGACTAAAATGCTATCCTAAAGCCTTGTAAGCACTAGGATAGTGTTTTAGTAGAGTAGCAAGTAGCAAGAATCCGAACAAAGGATTTATTAATCTATTCTACTAAAATGTTGCTGTTCGGACACTTTTAGTTACTAAATTACTATCCTAGTGCGTGGGTCTAGGCTTAAACGAATCCGAACAGTAGTAAATCCTTTGTTCGGATAAATGCTACTTGTTACTCGACTAAAATACTATCCTAGTGCGAACAAGGCTTTTTAGAGCTGTTATTACCCCCATAAGGAACAAAACTAATCTATATGAGTACACGATCGTAAATATGTAATATTGTAACACCTTTATGACACAATATTTTATATCACACTAGCCGTTGCTCGCGACTTCGTCTAGCGGCATTAAAAATACATCCTATACTACTCCGGAATAATTTAACTTACAAAAGTTGAAAGAATTTTAAAATTTTATTTTGAAATTGTAGTTTACATTTAAAACATAAATATACTTATTAATCTAAACTACAAAATATAAAGAAGAAAGATTTATATATGCGTACTTTTGTATGTATTGAAATAACTCAATAACTGGGCCGATTTCAAAAATTCTTTCACCATTAGAAAGCTACATTATCCCCGAGTAACATAGGATATATTTTTTAATTCCTGCCAAATATAAACGCGAGCAATAGCTAGATAAATATATGTATACATCAAGTCTACTCATGTTTTTAAGATTTTAAAGCTACGTAATTTAATACAGATATAGGACTCTGTATACAATAAAAATTCCCAAGCAGTCGCCGGCGAGAGGCGTCATCGAAGCATCCCTTATAATTTTCAATTTATTTTACACAATAGCAACTCAAAAGCGTAACTAATTCCTTTGTGGGAAGTGGAATAAAGACATTTAATGTTCACGACACGACTTAATACGTCAACTATTTAATTTTCTACATAAGAGAAATTAGAATTATTATTCTTAAGAAAAATATATGATACTTTGTTTGATTATAAATAATTAGGACCACAAAATAAGATACAAGAATATTCATTTACCCACTAATTTTGAATATTGATTCATAATAAATTGATTGATTTTATTTGTTATTGATTTTTTTTATTGAAGTAGTAACTAAAATAAACTGAAGTTAAATAGAATCTTTCTTTATTCTTATACTAGCTGTTATTCCCGTCTTCGTACCCGTAGACTTGAAAAAATATAGTCTATGTTACTCAGGGATAACGTAGCTTTCAAATGGTAAAAAAAATTTTGAAATCGGCCCAGTTATTGAGTTATTTCAATACATACATAGAAAAATACAAAGTTTCTCTCTTTATAATATTAGTATAGATTAGTGTAAAATAATTTCATTGTTCCACTCCACGATACGATTCCGTGACGATTTTAAAATCGTGACCAATCGTGACGTATAAAAGTCTCATCATTATAGTCGACTTATTCTTTATTGTTATAATAACTCTGTTCCTTTTTAGCAGGGTGAGTTATTTTTTAATTTCAATTAAATCACTTATTTTATTTATGATGGATAGATGTTTATTTGAAGGTGTCTCCAGAATGCCTGAACGGATTTTGATGGAATTCGGCACAGATGTAGAACATGGTTGGAAGAAAACATAAGCTTTTATAATTCCGAGCAGGGCAGTCACGGACGATAATTTCTTTGCAATATAAAAGTCTAAAAAGGTTAAACCAAAAGGACAATTTTTAATTAATTAACGAACTTCCAAATGGAAGAGGTTCTCATTCCGTCTCTATGTTTTTTTGTTAGCTAATTTCTCTATATTTAAACTCTCTGATTCAGAAATAACTATGATTAAGTAGTAAAATAGTCATCGCTATGTTGAGTCCCTCAGTGGGGACTTATGAGCTAATGATGAATCAGGAACTTTTGTATTTTTGTATGTATTGAAATAACTCAAAAACTACTGGTCCGATTTCAAAAACTCTTTCACCATTAGAAAGCTACATTATCCCTGAGTGACGTAGGATATATATTTTAAATCCACGCGGGCAAAGTCACGGACAATAGCTAGTTATGAGATACAATTGCAATTGATAATTTATTATGCCTTGATTTAGTTCAGTGAAAGTATTTTATACCAATACTGTATTTATAAATATTAAGCAGGATTTAAGCTTTAAAAAAACTTTTAATAACGATGCCTAAAAGTTCATAAAACACTTATTTGTATCACCTTTTCACTTATCACTCAAGTTCGAGTTAAGTTGGGATTAAGTTGAACACACGACCGGTCGCCTCGGGGGTCAAAGTCAGACTGAGTTAAGTTGGATTCCTCGCTTAGAACCTGATAGAGTGTGATTTTTATTTTTAATTTTTCGTCGAGCACTGATTTCTGTAATGGCTAGCATTCTTAAATTTATTTTAAATGCAGAGTTAATTTGAATATGAATCTTATTCAGAGTTACTATATCAAAAAAATAAAGAACTATAATAAATTTCATAACCTCCTTCTGATGGAAGTCGGTTAAAAAAATGTTCGCATCATTTTGGTGATTGTGTTTTTTTAAGTATAAAGATTAATCACCATTTCAGTACTATATTAACTTAGATATTAAAATAGTTTCTGATTTTATAAGGAAAATTAAAAAAAATACGAAAGTTTTTTTCATTCAAAAACAACACTACGAATCGCAATATGATTTTAGTTTTCTATCAGCAGAGAAAAAATACAGTAAATATGAATACAAAAATTGTTACCAAT
Organism: Papilio dardanus tibullus; assembly: GCA_013186455.1. NCBI lineage: Eukaryota > Metazoa > Arthropoda > Insecta > Lepidoptera > Papilionidae > Papilio > Papilio dardanus. The sequence continues at coordinate 712,878 of QDHC01007227.1, forward strand.
TAAACAATACTTTACCCAAGGTTAACCAATATTTTTATCGATAAAAACCCGTAAAATCCAGCAAATCTAATGAACACAAAGCACAATAAAAGAAAGCATAGCTAATGCAATCAGCTGAGATCTCGACCTGTGGTCGTCGTGCAGGGGTGCACAAACTACGATCCGTTAATAAATTACAAGACACAGAAACATTTTTATTAACTACTAGCTGTTGTGCTCGACTTCGTCCGCATGTTATTAAATAATATAGTTATTCGGGGATAATGTAGCTTTCAAATAGTGAAAGAATTTTGGAAATCGGCCCCGTAGTTCTTCTTAGTATGTATATCTCAATACATAAAAAACCAAGGTTTCTCTCTTTATAATATTAAGTATTTAGACTTTTTAAACGAGTTGCAATATCAATGAAAATGACTTTCAAAAGTTTAACAAAGAAAAATATTTTTATCTTTTTATCACATAATCTGTGGTCTCTCAACGTTACAACTATAATTTCTATTTCAGATTTATTCATAGAAAACGACAAGATTTATTAATAGTTTTAACAAATATTCTAACTGTGAAAGCTCGGTAAAGGATAATAAACATCGTGATGCCTGCACATATGTAAAGAAATTCAAAGATATGTGTGAAGTCACGCAAAATACTCGCTAGTCGTGGAGTTACGGAAACTGAAGCCCAATAGGGTCGAACTACTAACCTCCTATTGGAAGTCAGTTAAAAAAACATTAATTTAGGATTGAAAAGAGAATTCTGAATGTCGGGAAAATATTAAGTATATTACGAGTAGTAAAACTGTTCGTCCTTGAAATCAATAGACAATGTAAACTTTCTAACCTAAGGGTCAGGCTAGAAAGATTAAGTACCCCTGGTCTACGTAACATTAGCTCGCCTATAAATCAACGCGAATCTCCGCCGTGTGAAATATTGAATCCCACGTGCAATACCTAGGATGTATTCACATTTTTTTTAATATTATAAAGTGACAAACGAGCAAGCGGCCACAACTCTCTGAAATAGCGAAGCGACCGCTGCCCATAGACATCTGCAATTGCAGATGCGTTGCCTACCCTTAATCTACGGAGGAGACGCACAGACAATAATCCCTCTTCCTATACGTCCCCTCCCTCGCCATATCCACTTCCCCTTCCCATCATTTTGTTATAAGAAAGCGATAAGAAGGGAAAGTGGACTAAAATTATGCCTAAGGCACCACACTCACCAGACGAAACACGGAATTGCTTCCATTTGACGCCTGTCTTCTGTGGTCGTGGTAATACACCGGGCGAGCCGGACAATTCGTGCGAAGATGTTGAAACGGGCTCTACCACCGTTAAATAGTGCTTCTTCAACAATAATATTTTTTTTCTAACTTTTAACAAAGCACAATAATTAACTTAAATGAAGAATCCGAAACTCGGACACCATGGCGGAAAGAATTACCGGATTTTCATTTAGTTCCGGTCCTGGTATATCGGTCTCGCTTCTATACGCACAAGTCATATTTATGCATCCTTTTCCATCGGTCACAGGGAACGGACCTCTGTCGATCTAAGTACGGTCGTATACCAGAAAAACATAAAAGAGAAGAAGGTTATATTGTACGGTTTTATATTTCAAATACAATCCCTTCGAACTTGGCAGTAGGGATGTTACGGGTGTTGTTATAACAAAACCGAAGTTTTCGTATTCGTTTTTTCGGAACCGGAATCGGAGTCGAAGCCAAAAGGATAAATCAAGGGAAATGTAAGAAAATAACGTAAAAAATATATTTTATTATCATAAATAGAAAATAGGTGTTTACTAGTCTTTAAAAAATAATACAAATCATAATATGTATGTGTCAGAATAGTAAATTAAATCAAATGAAGTGAGTCGAATAAAATAAAGTTGTGTAATAAGAAAGCTGTAAGTTTTCCATGCCTTTTTAAATAAATAAAATAAATAAAAAAAAAGAGAAGCTTTGCAGTTTTTTCTCAATATTAATTGTAGTTCATAAATTTTCATAAAAGCAGCACTAAAAGCTGTTCCTTTGCATCCGAACTAGACGATGATAAAGATGGGCATAAAAATAAAAAATAAACTTTAACCGAAACTAGGAAGCCCTGGCAAAACAAATTACGTATTTTCATTTGATTCGGTCCTGGTTCATCTCTCTCGTTTCTCCACACAAAGAGTCCTCATACGCGTCCTCTTCTACAGGTGACAGGGCTGGATCTCTGTCAATCGACGTAAGGCTGCGTACCAGGATATCATAAATCAGGAGAAGGTTGTATTGGGTTTCATTGTTCGAATACAACCAGCATGCAACTGCAGTTATAGGTGTAAGATGCGCTCGCTTCGCTATTTCAGTGAATCCAGGTCCAGGCTGCTTACTTGATTCTCACCGCATAATAAAAAAAATGTCCGTAACCCATCCTTTTCCGAAATACCGTCAAACAAGATGTAATTCCTATTCTAACCAGGCTTGATTAGACCGATGTCATGTATAAAACGGCAGAATCTTCGTTTTTTTGAGCTAACTCTATTTAATGACACCGTCCGTAGGGTAACAGAAATTATACACTTATATACACTATTATTTTTGCTACACATTTACGGTAACACCTTTTTAACGATGAATGTCTTGTTGGTGTTGACTATAACGACCAGTTTGCCCATTCTCCTAAGAAACGCGAAGGTTATCTCTGGTTTATCTCTCTCGCTTCTGCACGCAGAAGAGGTGAAATATGCCATCCTTTTCCGTCGGTAACAGGGCCGGGCCTCTGTTGATGACGTACGTCCGGGTACCAGGATAATATAAAACGGGAGATTAACGTATTGTAAGGTTTCAAAGTTCGGAGACAACCCCCTAGAGGGTGGCAGCCTTTACATGTTTAGTTTTAATATGTGAAAATAGATGGCGCTTATATTAATCTCTTGAAACAAGTTGTTTTTAATTTATTCCATAGCGGTACTAGGGTAAAATAAAACGAATGTAGTCACATTTATTTTGCTAGAATAAAAAGTCAGGATTATTGTTATTTTTGTTACCAGTATAGACACCTCCTTATTCTTAGATGTTTTACGCCTTCGTCGCGTTTACCGTCGCATCGAATAAACCAAGCATTACTAGTTACGTTTTATACTATTTAACCTCACGCGACGCAATCGAAGTGGGCAGAGGTCAGAATAATATAATTATTTAATAAAAAAACAAACAGTAAAATCTTTCCAAATTGGAATGACAGACTCAGATGCAAACCTATTATTATTTTATTAATACAATATACCACAAATTAAACCAATACAGACATACTTACATTAAAGAATGTCTTTTATCCATACATTATTACAATTAGATCCGGAATTATAACACAATGACATCGCTTTGTCCATGCTGACCCATTTGGCCAATTAGTTACGCTTCAATACAACACAGGAAGACGAATAATTCTTAGACAAGCATGTCTTATACATTTGAGCAATTCATTGCACTCGGAGCCCCATAATGCTTAAAGCATTAAGCAATATGTGTTTTTTATATGCTAAAAATTGTCACGGGCCGAAAATAATTAAAGATTTGTCTAAAATCAAATTGTAGAGTAAAACGATATTCTCTATTATACAATAATGGCTTGATAAAAAAGGGCTCAGAAACAGTTTTTTTTTCACATGATATTTAAAAGTAAATCAGTGCGTTTTTAATTGCAGTGGGACAAACTAGAACAGGTATCTACCATTTATGGCTGTTTATAATTAACAATTAAGATATTATCTGTATGTATCTGCACAGGTCCGCGGGAAGCGGTCGTATAAAACTAGTACTTTATCTCATATCTTGATAAAAGATTTTAATTAAAATTCTACTTGCTCATTACAGTTTTTAATTAATATTAACAGTTTTGTACTGTAGTTAAAATGCTATGGCGTTATCTATACTCTCCATCTTATTTCGTACCATTGATTATATAACGCAAAAGAAGATTTTATGTACCGTTTTTCTTGTTTCTGTTTTTTTTTTTTTTGCTTTTACATACAAATATGTATTTTGTTACCATATTAAAACCCAGAATATTTCATTGTCTAAACATATAAAATCATCAAATTAGTAACACTGCCATCTAGCGATAAAACCTGTCACTAATTACAAGTCACCATTAACGGTTATTAAATATGTATGCTATTTGATACTAGATGGCGGTACTTTAATCTTAAAGCCAAAGAAATCTGTCTTAAAACGTGTAAAACTTGTAATCTATTCGATAATAGATGGCAGCACGACAAACACAAGAAAATCTAGTCAACAACAGATGGCGCTGTTTAATTTGTAAGTGAATTAAAAAATAGTATTAATTTAATTTCCAATGTTAACGTTATGATAAGAAAATGTTTGTTTTAATTTTTTTAATCACTAACTATTTTATTTTCTTTTTACCTACCACATACGTAATTAACTAACGCATAGTAATTATAACATTCTAGTTTCTAGTGATTCAGTTTTTATAAGACGGCATTGCGGTGTTTTCGAGTCGAGTCCCCTTTTTTTTCTCCCGTCAGGTCTTAGCCTGTCAGCCGGTTACGCATCGTTTTTTGTTATTTCTCTTCGCCTACCTGAGGCCATATGTTACATCGAGCAAGACGTCATTGTGAACTTTAGTAAATACAAGTTTTTTTCAAACTGTCTACATCCTGCTTAAATTTACATTTTTAAATAAAAATTGATTATCAAAAGACAGGTCTAAGTATATTAGTTTTAGTAAGTAGTACATCTTAGCCCCAACTAAGAAGAAATTATTTCTTTCTTTTTTACTTAGTTGTAGTAAAATAAAAAAAGCCGTTATCCATTTTGCCAAAAGCCTACCAATAAAGTTTTTCATTTATGTACTTTATTGAGGAAAAATATCTCAGCTTTATCTAAAAATTATCACACCTATCGACATAGAAAACAATAAAATTTCATTAAAATTGTGTGAATTGTTTATGGTCGTTTCAGGTCGTTCACCCCATTATTGTCACTGGCTGACGGGAAACACGTTTTTTTTATCAAGATTAAAAATGTCAGCTGTCATAAAAAAAAATAATACCAACAAAATTTAAAAAAGGAACGTCAAGTCTGAATTTAAAAAATGGAACGTCAAATCTGAATTTTAAAAATGGAACGTCAAATTTGATACATAATTTTTATTTTTACTCGTGTGTGCAGGTAATTTGTAATTGTTTTCGCTAGAAGGCTACAATAGAAATTGTTCCTTATTGTATTGTATTAGAGTATATTTCCGTACCATATATTTACAAACTTTTGTAATAGTTTTATTGCTTGGCTTATGATTAATTTTATAACATTTTACTTTTATTCTAAAAACCATAAATAGACATGGTTTATTTTAGGTAACTGTACTGTTTGTTGCACAAAGAGGTTCATTGAGCGAGAACCTTGATTTAGACAGAGAAATCTATATTAAGCTACTACTTAAATCGAGCTATGCGGCGAAAATGTTCTATCTCACATAAGACGAAACCTTTTTTTAAAACTCTATACCAGTAAAATTAAACTGGACTTATAACACCTATACTAACCTCATAACTCGTACTTTTTTTTATTGCAATTTTAAAACATCAATAACTCAATACAAAGATCTCTTAACAGATTTTCTCAAGTTAGAAGACTACAACTCAACGTGTAATGCACAAAGTATCCAAGAAGTTTTTAATGCATTTAATAATAAAATAAAAAAGATAAAGTTTCGCATCGTATTCAAACTGGCTGGCAAGACGCGATTGAATTCGAATATCATATTTGGAACGCTCGTAACCGGTTGCCCTTGTAATAGTTGGCCGATGTTATCATTCGACCAGCTATCTTGACCCGTGTCACATCGCTAGACGTTCTTTATTTGAAAGCAATAAAGTTGTACATAGAAGTTTTAGGGTTCATCTTAAGTTGGTCATAAGTCGTCGGCAAGTGCAGCGCGAACGAAAATATACGACGCGCCGAGTTGTTTTGCTGCCTTATCACTGGGGTCAAAGATTAAAATTTTTATGAGTAATGCGTGAGGACGTTAGGTATAATACTGCTTTGTTTGTATACAGATGTCTAGGTAATCTTTTGGGATATTTTTTAAATCATTTATTGAGTTACACATTGTATGATGAGATTAAAAGGATATTTTTAGGTACCAGAATTTACTTTTTTGTATTTTCTTTTGCAATAGCGTTATCGTGGAAGATATTGTAGGTAAACTTGAAGATTTAGAATCTACCATAGTTATTTGACATTAGTGTTCACCTTTTGGCCAAACCACATTATGATTTCTTATTAAATTTGATTAAAAATAAAATAAACAATGCTGAAAAATTAATATCGAATCCGTGCATTAGTCTATGCGGCGGGTTGTCGCGAGGTGCGCG